>SKCR01034197.1:0-32521 GCA_019454045.1 Zanthoxylum bungeanum | reverse complement strand
AGTGATGGAAAGCATTATTGCTTTTTATTTTTTTGACTTTAGAATTAAAAGATAAGATATATATATGTGTTTTATTTATTTTTACTTGGTAAATGAAATAAATATATATTGGACATCTTTTTTCTCTCTCACGGTACAGAAAAACGTCTTCTCTCTCTCCCTCTTCTTTTCCCTCTTCTTCTTTTCCCCTTCTTCTTCTCGGCTCACTGCCGTTTTTTGTCTAAAATTTTTCTGGTTTGACCGAGCATTTGAGAAGCAAAATGAAGAAGGATGGTGCTAGCACACTCACATGGTTATACATAGGTGATAGGGAAGCTTCTTCTTTGAGCAAGGAAGCTTGAAGCTTTGAGCTTCAATGGAGTCTCACATGGCCGAACATGGAGGAAGCCATCACGACCAAAACCGCACAGCCCACTGTCAAAGGAAGCCATTGCCGAGCTTGGAGGGAGCTCAAAAATCGCACCTTGTTCTTCAAACATCAAAACCGAAATTCAATGTGAGTTGATTCGCCACCACTCCTTTGATTTGTTCATATGTTGTTTTTTATGCATTGTTTGTGATCTTGTGGACTTGATTAAACTCCAACATATTCCGCATTATCGATGTCCAGCCTCGATAATACTACGGCTAGGATATTTAATGATTAATCCTTGTTGGACTGATACTGTCTCATATCATCTCAATCCAGGAACTAATCATAGGGACCTCTCTTCATTTATATTCTATGGTGATCTAATCACAAATGATGAGAGTGCAATTTCCTTGTTACATAGTTAATTTTGCTACAGCAACACAATGTTCTGTGCAAATAGTGACGCTATGGGTCATATTATCCAACAATCATTAACATGATCTTCCAAAGATTATGCTCTACTATTTGCTTAACTCCGGCTTAGGCATAATACGTTATTTTATCAAATAAAATAAGTTATTATTTTTCCAGGACCATCCTGAAATTTATTCCCAATTTGAAAAATAAAACCGTTTAAATACATTTTCGCCCAGGATTATGTCTTAAACAAACATTAATCTTTCATTTTTATATCTTGATTCTAATAGTCCAACTATATAATCAACGATTTGTGGTACTATTTATTATAATTATAATATAAGTCCAACTATATAATCAAATATAATCTAAATTAATTAACCTCAATTACATTGATTACTATAGTCCAACTATAAAATCAACTGTAAACTGAAATTAATTAATTCAAATATATTGATTAATATAATCCAATTATATATAATCAAATATAATACAGTCCAACTGTTTATAAAAACAACAATTAAATATTAGTCCAACTAACATTTAATCTAACGACGAAATAATTTGAATGAGCGCGTATGGCGAGTAATTGAACGAGTATTGCAAATTCAATTCTTGCCTCCCACTATTTTTCGGCGAGCCTCTAACCCTCTGTCGAGTACTCGGGAAACCGTGTTTCCTAGTGGGCTAGGATCCCGTTAAATATCACACAATCTTGACTTTGGCCAACAAATTGTATGATAATTAACTACGTAGATCTCGAAGATCAATTGGATCTCATCCAATTCCTAGATCCAGTAGGCGGATATCCAAATCCTAAACATATATCTTATATATGCCAATACATCCAATGTATTACCTAACCTTTTTCCTCTGAATCAACTAAGCCTTGGCTTTGGCTCAACAAACCTAGTGATCCCAGTCAAGTGTGACCCATTGACCATGGAAAGCTTCGTAATCAATGTCGATGGACAAGAGTGGTCTTGACTTTGGCCAACAAACCACAACTTGGACAAGACACACCGATATGGAACAAAGCTCTCGTGATTCAAACACATCTTCGACGGACAAAGGGCTTGACTTTGGCCAACAACCCAATGCCAATCTCGGATCTTGAGTGAGAATCACTCAATGGAAGGAAAAACACTTGATATTGAGCGAGGGTTTTTCGCGTGCAAATTGGCTACCAATTTATTATCTTTATTAAGGTCTCATCATCATACACCCTTAAACATGCATTCTAAACATATAATAAAGCGCATATGAAATAAAATAATAATGATATGCTGATGGATACTTTACATTGATCCTAGATCAAATCTCTCATTTTCTCTCTCCAAAGCTAGCACATGTATTTACTTCTACCCGTTACACTACACTTCTAAAGAAACCTCATTTACATTGAGGGGAATATGTGAGAAGAGAATACAAAGAGTATAGAGGTGATAAGGCTGGACACGCAGGTCCAATTAATAAATCAAATTTATTACAATTTCCAAAATTGTCCCACCCGACTAATATCCATCCGATATACATTATTCATGTATCGTAACCATGTATTCACACAAGCATGTTATCAATCAATCTAATCCAATTAATTAATCTGATAATTAGTGATCATCCAATGTTCAAACAACGATTTGATTTTTGCGTGAGTCAAACTCGTTTTGCGAATAAGTACTCTAAGTACGAATTCTTGAATTAAATTAAACTACATAATTAAATCCAATTTAATACGCATTTAATTCTAATTCACTATTTAATTCCAAATTAAATATTACACTTTTATTAACGAACCTTTACGACTTAAATTCCAAATTTAATCGCAACGGGTCTCAAAGCCCGATTAACATCTAATGTTTATTTAATTAAAGTCCAATGGGCTTTTAATTAATTTCTATAAGGCGTGGACTTTTGGTCAACTCGGGTCAAACCGAACAACCAAAATCCAATCCGGGAGTTACCCCATAAGCCCATAAATCAATTTTGGCCCATTAGGCCCAATTAAATAATTAAGGTCCATTAAGTCAATTGGACTTTATGGATGCGGTTTTAGGCCCAATTGGATCCAACCAAATTTGCCTAAACTCAACTTTGTACAACAAAGCCCAAAAGCCCAATCACAACCTTAAAGGCCCAATTTCCAAAAAAAGCCCAATTAATTAACTTATAAAATTCTAAATTCCATAATTAATTAACCTAAGTGTAATACACAATAACCACCCATTAATATTTCTAAAACATCAATTAGCATACTTAATCATGCACTTTAACATTAAATAGTGTCCAACACAATTTATTAAAATCAAACCCAATTTACATGCTTTTGTTCTCGGCAATTAGGGGTTTTTCCAATCCGATTCGGTTTCAATCCAATCGAATCCACAATCATCATTTCCCAAATCAATTCAATCATCCAATGAATTAAAATAAAAAAAACACAATGAATTTCAAATTCAATTGAATTCGGCCAAGCCACTTTAATTTGGGAAAAATGTTCCAAATCAAAATTCAATCAAATTGAACTTCAAAACAACAACCAATTGTTTTAAGTCATCCAATGATCAAACAAACAAAATCACACCAGAAATTTAGGGTTCTTTAATTTCGGCCAACATAAGCAATTTGGGGAAATTTGTTCCAAACACAATTTCAACAAATTGATCCAATCAATCTTAAATTAACATACTTTGAGCATTCTCATTCATCCAATTTCACAAAATATGCTCAAAATCAAGTTTACCCAAATTTGTCACTTTATGCCAACATAAAAAATTGGGGAAATTTGTTCCAAACATAATTTCTTCAAATTGATCCAATCAATCATTAATTCAACAACATTTAAGCATACTTAATCAATCAATTTAATCAAATCATGCTTCAATTGATTTTACCCAATTTTTCATGCCCAAAATTTAGGGAAAATTGAATCCAATCCAATTTCATGAAATTGATCATACACAACTTCAATTCAACCTCATTCAAGCATACTTCATCAAACAATTCAACCAAATCATGCCTAAATCAAGTTTACCCAATTTTAACCCTAACTTTTTCATGCTTGATCAAAGCTCAAGATACCATTGTTGAGTTTCTAATATAGGTCCCAAGATCATGAAATCAAGCATAAAAAACGCATGAATACATCAAAGGAATAAGGCGGAAACATTACTCACATTGAACGGTTTGAGATGCGAAGAACAAGCTGCGTTTTTGCCACCTTGTTGAAGCTCGGTTTGGCCTCCTTGAACAGCAGGGACTGCTCGGTTTTGGGCTGTGGTGGCTCCTCCAAAATCGGCCATTGAAGACCTTCATTGAAGCTCCAAGCTTCAAGCTCCAAAAATGGATTCCAAGCTCATAAATTCGTTTCCCTATCACTTATGTATAACCCAAGGTGTGTGCTAACACTTTGATCTTGCAACAAGATCCAAAAGCTTCTCCATTTGCTCGGTCAAACCAGAAGAAAAGATGAAGAAAACGGTCATGGAGACCGTGAGAGAGAGATGAAGGTTTTTGGCTCCAAAAGCCTAAAACCGTAAAATGAGAGAGAGAATGAGTTACCAAATAAAAAATTGTAAAAGGTTTATATAATTTCCAAAATATATAATAAACCATTTACCTTTTTTCTATTTCAAAAACAAAGCATTAATGCTTGTCAATCACCACAAATCAACTTATATCAATCACTCAAATGTCACATCACTTTAAGTGACATGTGATTTGACGTTTGATGTGACTTGCGATTTGACGCTTGATTTGACTTGCGTGTTGTACTCGCATTCGAAATGCGAATGCGCTCGCAACAATCTCGGGCTCGGGTTCGCTAATTCCAAATTAACGAATTTTTCGTTGCGTCGTAATTAAATGATTACGCCTAGCGAAATCACTATTCACGTCGCTAACGAATTAATTCTAAATTAATTCGTTCGCCCGAATTAAAATCTAATTTTAATTCCGCGTCGAAATCCAATTTCGTTTAATATATCAAATATATTAATTTATCGATTAATTCCAAATTAATCGTTTTCTCTCTTTAACAATACTTTATCCGAGATAAAATATCTCTGTAATTAATCTCAGATTAATTTTCTCTCTCTAGAAATTAATCTTTCTCTTTACTAATTAATCCCAGATTAATCATAGTGCGAGTCATACATCATCGGTGAATCTTTGGGAAGCGACCCATGAGATCTCCGGATATGTTGGCAGTAAATACGGTCGTCGGACTATCCGAACACGTAAGTACCTCGTACTACGTTTATACCGATTTACAAGACAAGTTTGGCTTCTAGCAAAGCGCCATGCCTACCCAATTCTCCAGAAATATTCTTACAGGAATATATAGATCTGTATCAAGCGTAGTATACCGTAGTATTGCGTATATCAGCCCAGTATCGGATAGTCACGTGCTAGGGCTGGGGCTGGATAAGTGTCTGCCCCGTCCGAAGCACATGTCGGATGTCTGGTAACTAGTCTCTATAATCGGATATACATGACCTTGTCATAGTATCCCGATGGCCGGCCAGCACTTAAGAGCACTAATACCGTATCCTGCGTGACATCATCTCCACTATGACTGGAGTGATACTTCCGTCTTGACATCACACCCAATACACTACGACTCTCTGATAAACCCAGAAGTGGTGTACGCAGAACCGGTTAAAGCCCTGTACCACCAAGACCAAAGTCTACCGATTATCGCAAGTATTAGCGATGTAAGTCTCAGGTTAAGACTATACACACCTACCTTGATTTCGGCCTCCCATAGACACATAGTCATAATACCAATGGGATTCCGAGGGGTCTATCCAGAGCGAAGCTGTTTCCGTACCATCGGTGAAACACGACCTCCTATCGCACTTGCATAAGTATCCGATACTTATATATTTGAGAACTATGCCGTTGTGCCCTCACAACGCACACAAGTGCAATACTAGCCTATTCCGCATTATCGATGTCCAGTCTCGATAATACTCCGGCTAGGGATATTAATGATTAAACCTTCGGGGACTGATACTGTCTCATATCATTCTCAGTCCAGGAACTAATCATAGGGACCTCTCTTCATTTATATATCTATGATGATCTAATCACAAATGACGAGAGTGCAATTTCCTTGTCACATAGTTAATTTGCTATAACAACACAATGATCTGTGCAAATAGTGACGCTATGGGTCATTTTGTCCAACAGAAACATGATTGAAGTAATTTATTTAACCCATTGGTCTAATTTGTCCATTTTAAAGAAATTGAAAAATTAGGGTTTAAGACCACTTCCAAATTTGGTGCTTTTCATTTATATGGTGTATTTGGATGTGTATATGATTCATGTAAAATATTGGGTTGATTGGATTTTTCCTTGATGTGTTTTGAACCATGGAAGTACAAAATGAACATTAATTCACCATTAGGAGGCTCTCGGCCTTGGGCTTATTTTTGGAAAATTTTGTTGCCAATTGTATTTTGACATTTGGGATATGTTAAATTCATATTAGAAATGATTTAGAATCATTCAAAATTATTTTGAACAAATTCGGATTAAAATAAACAAAATGCTTGTTTAAGGGCAATTCGGTAAATTCACATAAATTTGATTTATAGTGTTTTATTTCATAATTTGATTATTGGATAATAAAATAAATAAGTTTGATTTTCCACCGTTTCCGCTACGTTACTGGATATCCGCAATAAAACCCTACAAAATGGTATCAGAGCGAGTCTGATTCTAGGCCCCCTAATATGATTAGCCCTTTAATTCAATATTTAATCATGTTTTCTTGACTTTATACATGCATGTTATATTCTAATATGATTAGATTTATGGTGTATGACACTTAGCGTAAAATCCCTAATTAATAAGGTTTAAATGTAATTATGTATTTGATGCATGTTATGTGGTCCGTCTTGTTAATACGGTTTATAATATTTCTCCGTGACTACATCCGAGACCGTGCCTCTGCTGTGAGGGTGGAGTCGATCGAGATTTATTTATACCGGATGTATATCAGATACTAGATAAATTCAAGCGAAAGCGGAGTCCTGAACATGCCCTAGCTGTCAGGGTTACGCAAGTAACTTGAGTTTATCATTGACGAGTTTAACCTTGGTACGTCTCCTTGTGGGCCCGCCTTACCAGTGACAAAGAGAAATGACCAGGACCGAAAACCTAGGAGTCACTAGTGAGTGATTGACAAATGAGTTGTCTACCTGATGAATATACGTAGGCGAGACCGTGCCTCTGCTGTGAGCTGAAATATATTCACGGGATCCACTTTTCACTATTTGTATTTAATTTAATTATTAAATCTTTGTATTCTGTTTGGGGATTACAGTATTACATGATTTAGTGGGAGGGGCATTTTTAGATTAAAAATCCATGATCTAGTTTATGCTTTTGATATTATATGAAACTGCTTATTTTCTGCTAACTTTTTTTCGTGATCTATATGATAGATTTGCGATGGCGGCACCATCCACTTATCAGTTTGCGCGTATGCTTGATGCGAACAAACTTAATGGCGCAGAGAACTTCGCTGATTGGGATCTGGATTTGAGGATTGTCCTCGATTCCGAGAGGTTGGGATATGTTCTTGAGGGTCCACTGCCCCTTGCTGTGGCAGAGGACACTTCACCGGAGGAACGCGAAGTCTTCCAAGCTTGGAAGGATGATGATTTAAGGGTTAAATCATACATCTTAAGTTCGCTTTCACCGGGACTCAAGAAATAGTATTATGGCATGTCAGATGCCTATACTATGATGACACGATTAAGACAATCATTTGAGAACCAAGAACAAGTAGTTGTTCACAAGGTCGCAATGGAACTGTTCCATGCGCGATTGGATGAGGGGCAAGCTGTTAGCCCGTATGTTCTTCAAATGATCGATTTGATCGATCAATTGAGGCAACATAATCTCATTCTAAATGATATTCTCGATAGGAGTGTCATTCTTGGTTCTCTCCCAGCTTCTTATCGCCAGTTCGTGATGTATTTCAACATGAACGGGACTATCTGTACCTACCATGAGTTGCATAGGATGTTGCTCACGGCGGATGAGGACCTCAAGAAGGGAGTACCGACTCGCCCTCCGAGACCCATTTCCCTTTCTGCTTCTTCCCAGGCCTGGCCAAAGGGAAAGAAGAAGAAAGGGAAGAAGAAGAAGGGTTTCGGTCCTCAACCACAGGCAAAGATAGCTAAGCCCAAAAGGGCTTCTGAAGACAAGTGCCATTACTGCAGCAAAGTCGGGCACTGGAAAAGGAACTGTCCTGACTACATAGCCCAACTGAGGAGGGAGAGAGCATATACATCAGGTACATTTATTTTTCCAGGTATTGATATATCTTTGGCTTGTGAAGCCGTTACATCCAACTGGATTTTAGATTATGCTTGTCCCATTCACATTTGTAATTCATTGCAGGTGCTGAAGGAAAGTAGAAAACTGAAGCCTGGAGAGATGCAGTTGCGATTCGGGAGTGGAGACTCTCTGGATGCAGTTGTAGTGGGAGTATGCGAGATCTCATTGCCGAATGGGACACTTTTGTTAAATGACTGCCATTTTGTGTCTGGATGTGTAGCTAATATTATATCACTTTTTGTATTAGATACAGAAGGCTTTATATTAATATTAAGAACTGTTCTTTATATTTATATGATAAAAGTAATATTCAGATCCTTTGTTGTCCAAACCAGCATGGTCATTATACATTGCAAACTTCAAAAGATATTTTAAATACTTGAGTTAATAAACGTAGTTTACCTGTAATTAATAATACTGAACTTTGGCATATGCGGCTGGGTCACATATGCGTTAAACGCCTTACCCAATTGGTTAGGAATGGTTTGATACCAGATCTTACCATTGAATCTTATCCAACTTGTGAATCATGTATTCAGGGTAAGATGACCAAAGCCCCATTTTCTGGTGTTGGACACCGCGCCAGTAACTTACTGGAACTCATACATTCTGATGTATGTGGTCCACTAAGTCAGACTGTTCACAGTGGTTATTCGTACTTCGTTACCTTTACCGATGATTTGTCAAGGTACGGTTATGTGTATTTGATACGACATAAATCGGAAACCTTTGAAAAGTTCAAAGAATTCCGAAATGAATTAGAAAAAAAAACTGGACAATATATTAAATGCCTTTGATCTGATCGAGGCGGTGAATATATGAGTGGTGAGTTCATGGATTATATGAAGGAGAATGGGATTCTCACTCAATATACTCCTTCAGGTACTCCACAGCATAATGGAGTATCTGAGAGGAGAAATCAGACTTTATTGGATATGGTCCGATCGATGTTGAGTTTCACAGATTTGCCCTATTACTTATGGGGCTACTCTATTTTAACAGCTGCACATCTTTTGAATAAGATTCCTTCAAAAGTTGTTCCTACGACTCCGTATGAGATATGGTTTGGTAGGAGACCAAATCTTAGTTACATTAAGGTTTGGGGTTGTCCTGCCTATGTAAGGGTGACTCAGCAAGATAAGCTTTCGCCTCGAGGGCAAAAGTTTAGGTTTGTCGGATATCCTTCGAATACGAGGGGATATCTGTTCTATGATACCGAGCATCGAAATGTGTTCGTAGCTCGCTTCGCAAAATTTCTAGAAGTAGAATTTTGTCAGAAGGTGGTAATAATATAGACAAGTTGAACTTGATGAAGTCCAACCTGAAAACAACGAACCAACAGAGGAACCTGAAGTTCAAGTAGATGAAGGACCTTCAACACACACACTCCGTAGGTCAGAAAGGGTATCTAGACCTCCTGAACGCTTGTATTTGATACAAGAAAAGAGTCTGGATGTTCTCTTAATTTAAGAGAGTGATCCTTTCACCTATAGAGAATCGATGTTGGACATCGACTCCGTGAAATGGCAGAGTGCCATGAAATCCTAGTTAGACTCAATGCATGAGAATCAATTTTGGGACTTGGTTCCGCTTCCCAAAGGAATTGTTCCTATCGGTTGTAAATGGGTTTACAAGAGGATGTGCGGGCCTGACGGTAAGGTTGAAACTTACATGGCCCGACTGGTAGCAAAAGGTTACACGCAGCGACCTGGCATCGACTACGATGAAACTTTTTCGCCAGTAGCAATGCTTAAGTCTATTCAGATTTTGCTTTCTATAGCTGCGTATCATGACTACGAGATTTGGCAATGGATGTCAAAACGGCTTTTCTGAATGGATTTCTTGATGAACAAATCTATATGGAACAGCCGGATGGTTTTACATCCAGCGAAAACTCGGGTATGGTATGTAAGCTTAAGAAGTCCATTTATGGACTTAAACAAGCTTCACGAAGTTGGAATCTTCGAATTGACGAGATTATTAGATCGTCTGGTTTTCTCAAGAATTCGGAAGAATCCTGTGTGTATTAGAAGGCCTGTGGGAGCATGGTCGTATTTTTAGTCCTATATGTTGATGACATCCTAATCATTGGGAATGATTTAGGAATGTTACAAAGCGTCAAAGCGTACCTCTGTAAGAATTTCTCCATGAAGGACCTGAGAGAAGCTTCCCATGTCTTAGGGATAAAACTCTATAGAGATAGACAAAGGAGGCTGATTGGGTTATCCCAATCAACGTACATAGATAAGATCTTAGAACAGTATAACGTTGGTAACTATAAGACAACAAACATACCGTTCAGACATGGGATTCATCTTTCAAAGAAGATGAGTCCACAAATAGAAGATGAGAAGGTTAGAATGTCTAACCAACCTTATGCTTCGTGTTGGGTAGCATAATGTATGCCATGTTATGTACAAGGCCTGATATCAGTTTCGCTGTTAGCGTAACTAGTAGATATCAGTCCAATCCAGGTAATGACCATTGGATAGCCATTAAACATATCCTCAAGTATCTTAAATGTACTAAGGATAAGTAAATAATTTATGGAGGAAACGAACTGGAAGTTAACGGGTATACGGATTCTGATTTCCAATCGGATCCCAATGATAGAAAGTCTACATCTGGATTCGTATTTACCCTTAACGGAGCTGCAGTTTGTTGGAAGAGTTCCAAACAGGGATCGACATCAGATTCCACCACTGAGGCAGAATATATTGCAGCTTCTGAAGCTGCAAAAGAGGCTGTGTGGATAAAGAACTTTGTCACAGAATTGGGAGTTGTCCCAAGTATCGAGAATGTGATTCTGTTATACTGTGATAATACTGGAGCAATTGCGCAAGCAAAGGAACCGAGGGCGCATCAGAATTCGAAACATTTGGAACCCAAGTACCACATCATTCGAGAGATTGTGTCGCGATGGGATATTGTCGTGTGCAAGGTACCGAGTGAAGATAATGTAGCAGACCCGCTGACGAAGGACATACCTCCGAAGCTGTTTGATAAACACGTGGAGTCGATGGGTATTAGATACAATCGTTATTGGCACTAGAGCAAGTGAGATTTTTTGTTGGGGTTGGTGCTCACAGCGCCAATTCCCGGTTGTATTTCTTTATGAATACTTCTGTAAAACATTATTATTTTGAATAATATATGTAGTTTCTATAATATAATGTATCTTTTACTATAGTAAAGACGTAATGACCTTAGAATGACTAGTCATGGTACAGTTGCAAAAGCGTCGCAACTGACATTGAGTTGTATCGTGACGTTGTCATTCTCAGACAGTTCTTGGTCAAGGTTTACACTACTTAGTCAGTATAGTAAACCCGTAGAGACCGGTACATGTCATATACAGGAATATATGATTCCAATGGTTTCTCAATGAACCATAAGTCTTGGAGACTAGTATAGACGTGTAGGTGTTTATAGCGGATAAACACTGAACGACTCACCGAAGATTCTTAATGGATGGTACACCAACGTAAATAAGAATCTTTTCGGGTTGAGTAGCACTTGTGATTCTTAGACTTGAGATGCCACTGTGGGCACATGAGACATCTTTTACACTTAGATGGCAATCACGTCACCTATCTATTAAGATCAGACCTCCGTATGTTCGTTGGGTGTAGACAGATCCTCAGGGTGTCCTGTGTGTATCAAGATAGGATCCGTCAGTTCTGTGTATCAGAGCATAAGTTGTCCATATGATTAGAAATCAGATAAAAAACCATGGGCCCGTGGTACAATTTAGAATTTAGTTCTAAATGTTCTTTTTGAGATTACTAATAGAATAGTCGACTGGATAATCCCTATAGAGATTTGACGTTTACATCTATATCTCTGGGATATATCTGGATACCTGTGATGGAGGAATTATACATTTACCATGACCTCGACCTGTATGATTCAGCGAGTTTATCCGTGATCGTCATAATTTACGGGTGGATAAATTATGGACACGAAATTGGATTTCGTGACGGATATGCTTGAATCTAGAGAGTCTCACTAATGAAATAAACTCGTAGAGCACTAGGGCAACATTTATAAATAATATTGATTATTTATAAAGTCCTTTAAAGGTTAAACGCAAAATACATGTAAATGGACCCGATAGTCATTTCCTTAATTTTTGTGTATTTACATTTAATGCTTGATTAATTCAAATACACATTAATTAATTGTCAAATTGAGATATTTGACTTATATCATAAATGAATATATGTATTTAATATTTAATGTAAATATTATACATATATTTAATATATTTGTATTTCATTAATTAATTAATTATTTAATTGTTAAATGATTAAATTAATTAAAGTATAGATATTTTTTAAGTTATGATATTTGTTTTAATGGCTAAGTTGCAATTGTTGACTTCTTTGAATTTATCATTAAAGTGTAATGATCATTTAATCAAGTTGGCAAGTTGAAATTCAAATGAAATGAAAACAATTTGTCTTGATATTTTCCTTAGGCAATTTCGGACAAGGCAAGAATTTAGCAAGTATATATTGTTTCATTTATTTTAGGGTTTTGACAACCTAATACACTTTATCAAACTCCATTAAAACAAAAGAAAAGAAGGTAGAGAGAAAGAAAAAGAAAATCAAAGAAAAGCTTGGAATTTAGTAAGTATTTCCAACCTTCCATTAGAGAGTAAATTGTTTCTCTTGTTGTGGGCTTCACTTGGTGATGTTCTTGAGTTTTTCTATTCTTTATTCTTTGTGTTTTTGATGGATGAAAGTTTGATGAAGGGGTTAAGCATGTATGAAGTTGGAAGAATGTTACTAGTATAGTAATAAGCATTCTTTTCATGGTTTTAGAACCTTGTTGCCATTCTAGAGTTATTGACCCACTCTTAAATAACCTAGAATTGTTCTATAGTTGTTTCATTGTGTTGAGACTTAATTGGATGGAAGAAACATGATTGAAGTAATTTATTTAACCTATTTGGTCTAATTTGTCCATTTTGAAGAAATTGAAAAATTAGGGTTTAAGACCACTTCCAAATTTGGGGCTTTTCATTTATATGGTGTATTTGGATGTGTATATGATTCATGTAAAATATTGGGTTGATTGGATTTTTCCTTGATGCGTTTTGAACCATGGAAGTGCAAAATGCACATTAATTCACCATTAGGAGGCACTCGGCCTTGGGCTTATTTTTGGAAAATTTTGTTGCCAATTGTATTTTGACATTTGGGATATGTTAAATTCATATTAGAAATGATTTAGAATCATTCAAAATTATTTTGAACAATTTCGGATTAAAAATAAACAAAATGCTTGTTTAAGGGCAATTCGGTAAATTCACAGAAATTTGATTTATAGTGTTTTATTTCATAATTTGATTATTGAATAATAAAATAAATAATTTTATTTTATTAATCCGAGAAAAAGTTTTGAAATCGGAAAATTTGATTTTCCACTGTTTCCGCTGCGTTACCGGATATCCGCAATAAAACCCTACATCAACATCATAAGAGCATGTAGGATTATTTGTCACTTCTGGCTGTGAAAATGGATGTATTTGTTAATATAAAATATTATGTTCATTATAAGAGTACGTATGTAAGTTTATGGTTAGTCACATATCTTTTTTGTATTGTGATGGTAATGTGTGATGTGTTGTCAACCATACAATGTTGAATGTGCGATTGGATATGTACATATGTAAACTTTGATATTGATGTCGTTTACATATATGATATGGACTGACATGATGTGAAATGAATGAGTTCCGTTTTATATTGTGGATGAAATAGATAGTATGAAATCCGTGTTAAGTTTCTGTTTTCATATTGAATTGGATTACGTGTAAAGAACATGTGTTATATTCCTCGTTTCGGATGATGTATGTGATTGGTTGTATATAATCCGTGTTCGACTTTCTTTTTCTATTAATCGATGATTGTGAAATGGTTTGAGCGTGTTTCTATTGATGAGTGTGAATTGAGATGATAAGTTTGATGTGTTATTGGTATCGAATGTATGATTTGATTTGTTTTGTTTTGAAATAGCATACTTTGTATTGATGTGTGAAACAAGTAACTTTTGAAAAGATGTAAAGTGAGGTGACTTCCGAACACGGATGAGATGTTAATATATGTACATTTGAGTCTGAACGATCAGACATAAGGACGGAGAAATTTCGAGGACGAAGTTTTTATAAGGATGGGAGAATGTAATATCTCGAATATTTTATTCGGAATAATTGTGGAAGATTTCCAAATTAAAGTTTAGAATTCGAAATGGGATGCTATTCGAAAATAAGAGTTTAGGTGTTGGAAAATATATTAGAATAGTTTTAAGTGAAGATTCGTCGCGTTGGCAAATGCGTGGTTTCGAGAACCGATTACGCGATTTTTGATTTTATCGTTATACGCGTAAAATTTTATTGTTTTGGCTATAAAACTTACAAATGAACTTCGATTGATATGATTCTTGACCATCGGACTTATTTTTCCAAGACGAACAACTTTCATGTTGAACACTTTTCGAAATTTACAACAAAAGGAATTCAAAAATGTGAATTTCCGTGAAGGTCCATAGGAGGGACCTAGAAGCAATTTTCGGGGGTGAGAATGTAATTTTGAGAAACTTTTCTATAAATACCCCATAGTTTCTTGAAATCACGAAAATTATAAAACCTTACACTGTCCCTCACTCGACCTCCTTTCCCCAAAACGATGATTGGCTTAGTGAGGCTCGTCAGTCGGCTAGCCAGCCACCACCGTCCAGCCGACAACACAGGGGGGTGCACCATGCCATCCCCCGTCTGAAGGTGGCCGTTGGCGGCTCTAGATCGGTGCCAGTGGTGAGAAAAAGGGAGGAATGAGCGTGAAAATGGGTTTGTCGATCCTGACTCCTCGCTTCGTTTCACGACTCGAGATGTGGATCACCCAGGCGGCAATCACCCTCGCAAGTGTCTAAGCTTTATAAAGTGTAGGATTTGGGATTAATATTTTATTTATCGTGCTAAGTATGTTGTTTGTTAATATTGAGTAAATATTTTGATTTCTTATGATGTTGTGGGTAGAGCCCTCGAGTGTTGATAGATGATGTGGGCAGGGAGCCCTTATGATATGATTTGATGTGTTTTGTGTGAACTTGAGGTCCTTTTGATATGTGATGTTTATTTCAGGTTTTAGTTTGATGCTGGACTGTGATCCAGATTGCCTAGTTTTAGGATACCTCATGCCGGATTTTCGTAAATTTAGAGGCTTATAGAGATGGGATAATCTTGTCTCATGCGGGGTGTTCCAGAATAATAGCTGTATGGGCCAAATTTGGTCCAGGGGCAATTTCGTCCTTTTACTCCAGGCCCAAGCTTCTACCTCAAAAATGAGCCCCAATGTTTAAAGTGTATAGAGGCCTAGAGATTCATAACCCCAAGCCCAAGCCCAGTGAGACGTCACGTGCTTAAAGCATAAACGAGGCTCACCCTACTTCAATCCACATAACGCCCAGACTCATAAATGTCATTCACCACCCATCCGTTCCAACCTACAACACAGTAAAAGCTCCTCATAAAGTTGACTGTTACCAGATCCAAACAGACGATTAATCAAAAGAGGAACACGTTACTATAGCATGAATATATAAGGAACAAGGCTCCAAGAGGAAAGGGGATTCAACTTTCCACTCTCCTACCCACAGCTTTGGGACATCCTCAAGCTCATCACACCTCCGACTGACCGCCCTCACGGCACCCTACTAAGTTCAAGGTAGCACCTAACCTTGACCTCCCATCTTTTACTCCCTTTGCTCATTAACTGACTTCAGCGTCGGAGTGCCTCCGGCACCCACCACATCGGTGGGCAGTACTCCCGCTCACTCTACATCTTTGTTTTGCAGGATCGCCAGTGCCCCATCCTCACGAAATCTCGATTGTAGACCTGGAGCGAAAAACATCGTCTACAGTTTGGCGCCCACCGTGGGGCCCTAGCGATTCATAGCATACAAAGATCTATCCATCTATGATCCTTTCAAACACCCATACTTGTAAGGCGTCACATAACAAGCAGACTCCAGATCTTATGATCATCAAATTAGACATCCTTCAAAGATAATTACAAACATTGGAAAACATTTCTTCAACCTCCCAAAAGCCCGAGGCTACGGGTCACCTTAACAATCCTATCATCTGATCTGGTTTCTTAGATGCATTCAATAATGGGGCAAGCAAAAATCCGCCATGAGACGACCATCCAATAAATCACCAAAAAAGCCACCATGATTCTCTAGCCGACTGATCACAACAAGTCACATCTTCCCACGGTAGCATGATGAGGATATTCCAGTTGACATAACCCGAATAAAGTTTTAGCAAGGACATCCCGGTCAACTTTACCATATGACATAAGTGTAATGTCGTCTTCTCCAGACTACATTGATAGAATGACGACTACTCCATACGACATGGAAAGACGTCACCCCTTCCAATCAACATGACTGGGAGGATTGTATTCTTCTCCGGATGACTTGGAAAGGTCAGAAATTTATTGGACCCCCATCAGGTCCATACGACCGACTTCAATCAGACCTTCATTGGGTTCAATTGAGTGGAGACTCCAAGGTCCTCACTAGATCCATTGGGACGAGGACATCTTAAAGGAATGAATTATGTGATAACTAATAAGAGGAGAATCTTCTCAAAGATCCTAAACAACCATATTCCCCACGCGACAAGGGCTTATCCTAACTCTAGATAAGAGGCGAATGATCCATATGACTTTGCCCGAGACGACACATACAAAAGCTTGGTGTTAGGCGAAGATGACCTTCGACTCGACAAGTCCAAAGATAATAGAACTTGCGCACATATGTAGAATCATGCCATATTAAGGGATCGACTTAGAGTTCATTCGACGGAACCTTATGTGACAGGTATGGGAATTCTTCTCTTTGTTGCTAACCATATTGGTGATCTCAGCCATAAGCGGTACTATTCGACACGACAAGACGAAGATTTAGCACCAGGCTACGTAGGACGTCTTCTATTAATGGCATATTCACGATGCACAAGAACACATAAAATGAAGCCGAACCCAAGCCTCCGAAGTAGCCCAAACGAATGAAGATTGGCCCACTCGCAAGTCGCATGAAGAAGTTTGAAATGAAGCAACCTTCAAGGTCACAAAATTCCCACTTCGCCTGGGAAACTACACACATAATTTAAAAAAAAAAAAACTCGGTGTCGCCAATCAATGAAAAAGCAAGAGAGACCGAAGATGGATTTAGTATCAGTAATTTCTCAAGGTTAACTCCTCCGTCCTCAAAGACGAGTTCATAGTTCATCGCCTCGGCCTCATTCCCCTCACCAGCGAGCGCGCCATGAGCATGTGTTTCTCACGTGACTGCGTCGTCTGCGACGATGATGGCCAATGAGTTTCTCATAAGCTGTCTGGAATTGGGATTAATGCCAAACACTTTTGTAGGGCTACGAAAAATGTTGGATCCACAATCATGTCGTCTGGCAATGTGAAGTAGTGGAGAGAACTGGCATTGTCCCAAGATAGATCATATATCTCGACAAAATTGTTGGTAACCACCATTAACTGAACTGGAAATCCTCGAATCTAATCTACCCGTCGGATGTATGCACCTTGCTTAGCAAGTTCAATAGCAAGATGGTCAGTCTCCTCACCTTGAGGGTTCAAAGCGCAATTGTGGTTTGTCCTATAAACAACTCAACACCAAAATATTGCAACTTTGTCATATTCTCCAACAGCATCAGGAGCGAGGCTGGTCAAGCTTTCTAGCTTTGAATTCGAATGAGCAAAGCATTACTCCCAAGTCTACGAAACGCAAATCTTCTAGCTGACATGCATGAATCGAGCAAATGTGAATGTTGTGCAACCGGCACGCATACATCTGGTAGCGTGAATCTCCTCCAGTCGACTTACCTGAATCCAGTGAAGAAGATATCCTCTAGCTGAAGAATTCTCAGTCTGCTGTGCTTGTAATGTCGGAATTGATAAACCATCTTTGCTTCCTGATGAAGATTGCTTAGGTTGGTTGCAAGCCGGTAGTTGTTGCCCTTGAGGTGCTAAGCTCGACTTGGAATGTCTTTCAAAAGATATCTGAGTATGGTCTTGTGGATATCTTACTTGCTGCTGGAAAACATACTTGATGTTTGAGATGCTGGATGATGTGAGTGATGTCGATGGTACTTGATTACTTGGGATGCTTGCAGAGTTATTCCATTGGGCTGTTTGTGGAAAAATAGTGGCATTGTTTGAGAGATTGGCAGTAATGGAAGCTGAAGGCAAGCTGTTAGTTGTCTGTGCTTTGCTTTGAACTGCGGCGGGGGCGGCTTGCTGGTGTTGCTGCAATGTTTGCTGGTTCTGGAGCTGAAACTGATGATATTGCTTGAAATTTTGAGAAATGGCAGCAATGTGGCCATTTGAGTTTACAGCACTTGATGTTGAGGAGCGAGAAGGCCAATTTCCAGTGATTGGGGATGAACCGAAGTTAAGAGCTATGGCTGAATCGTCAAAAACAAGCTTATGGGCATTTGTTATGGATGACTTCCCCAAACCAGGCTTTTCCCTTCATTGCGATTCGATGAACCTCCTCCAGTCTTCACCTCAGTTGTCTGGTGATTTTTATTGTGTGATGCAGCCTGAGATGCAGGCACAACCTGGTATCCTTGTCGAGCCATATCTGGGAGGCTCTGAAAGATTGCAGGATTGTGTTGCAAGGATGAAAAATTAAGATTTGAAGGTGAATTGCTTCCGCTGAAGGAGGCAAATGCCTGAGGGATGAACTCAACTCCACCCTTGAAACTCTTAAGCTGTGAAGTGATTGTTGCTGCTACTGCTTCTCACTATGAGCTCCACCAGCACTCCCACCACCAACTGCTGCAGACGGAATCAACGCAAAGTTCAGTGGCTGAAAGGGAACCGAGAAGTTCAGGCCAGACACGACTGCTTGGTTGTTGGTGAGTTTGCTATTAGAAACTGATGTGGTATTCTCCCCACTCATCTCAGCCTCAAGCTTGCAACTTTGATTGGATGATGACACATGCTGCTTTGCCATCTGCTGTGATTGCATGCTCACAAAATTATTATCACCAACATGGCAAAAAGTGGCTCTCCAGCTCCCGAGAGCAACAAAGGTTGGATTATAAACTATGACTCAGCTAAGATGAAGGATGCATCAACACCTATTGCGGTTTCATTTAGGCTCATCAACGAGTCACCATCATCAAGTTCTGGCAGTAAGCTCTCATACGACACTATGGAATGTTCCTAATTTGGAAGACCATCAGTCGACAAGTATAAAGGTGCAAGCTCACCTTCCGGAAAGAGACAACCATTCATGGCCCAGCCAATATGCACTTTAGCGTATTCATACAAGCACGACACGTGTAGCTTACATGTCTCGATTTTTAGATGATTGGCTCGCATGGCTTATATGGCTCATTTTTAGATGTGGGCTCGCTTGGCCCATTCCACCAACTTGTTGACTGTAGGTGCATTAGACAGAAAATACGAAAGCCATTAATTTATGAAGGGATGCCATTCGATGGAACCCTCATACGACAGCATGAAGAATCCAATCTATATGGGTTATAGCATAACTAGTGGAACTCAACCTTTGCTCTAGACAATAATATTTTCGACAATAAGTGAGTATTTGATTCGACGCTACGAGGATGCAATTTTGGATCAAGGAAGATGCCTCAAATAAAGCTGTAGACCCACTCAAGGAGGCTCCAAATGAAGGATTATCATAAGATAGATGTCCTATTGACACTACACTCAGCATTGGGCAAATATCTCACTCGACGCGACACGTATGAGGCTTGACACTTATTTGAGATCCCATTCGACAGGACATGGATGTCACCTTCAGAATGAAGAATAAAGACCCCCGTGGATCTTCATTATAAATGAAGTGTGAAGACTCCCATGAACCTTCATCAGATATAGTGGAGTGTGTGTACTTTCTTGAACATCCCACATGGCTTATGTAGAGTCAAGTTCACTACATACCCTTCATCTGGTCTAGGCAAATTTTTAAACTCCTTTGGTCATTGACCAGTAGTATGGAGATTTTCCCGGCCTCACCAAGTCCAGTCGATCGGGGACATTCCCCATTGACTCATGTCGAGTCAAGTTATAGACATGGATTACACATGTCGTATGACTTATAACTTCCTGGCCTCACCAAGTCCAGTCGACCGGGGACATCCCCATTGACTTATGTCGAGTCAAGTTATAGACATGGATTACACATGTCGTATGACTTATAACTTCCTGGTCTCAGCAAGTCTAGTTGACCGGGGACATCCCTCATTGACTCATGTCGAGTCAAGTTATAGACATAGATTACACATGTCGTATGACTTATAACTTCCTGGTCTCAGCAAGTCTAGTCGACTGGGGACATCCCTCATTGACTCATGTCGAGTCAAGTTATAGACATGGATTACACATGTCATATGACTTATAACTTCCTGGTCTCAGCAAGTACAGTCGACCTGGGACATCCCCATTGACTCATGTCGAGTCAAGTTATAGACATGGATTACACATGTCGTATGACTTATAACTTCCTGGTCTCAGCAAGTCCAGTCGACCGGGGACATCCCTCATTGACTCATGTCGAGTCAAGTCATAGACATGGATTACACATGTCGTATGACTTATAACTTCCTGGTCTCATCAAGTCCAGTCGATCGAGGACATCCTTATTGGACTCATGTCGAGTCAAGTTGTATACACATGTCGTATGACTTATTTCCTGACCTTCATCTGGTTCAATCGCTTGGGTACTTCCTCAATGGCTCTGGTAGAGTCAAGTTCGTTATCCCGACCATCATCTGGTTCGGTCGACCGGGTACTTCCCCAATGGATCTTGTAGACTCAAGTTGATAACTTGACATTATTTTGGTTCAATCAGTAGTCAGCATCAACGTTCGAATACACCAACATAATATGGCATTGTCCCAGGCGACCCATGCGTCAAGTACTCTCCAAGCCAATGACTCCTTGACTTAGAGAGTATGGGACAAACTGTATGGGCCAAATTTGGTCCAGGGGCAATTTCATCCTTTTACTCCAGGCCCAAGCTTCTACCTCAAAAGGGAGCCCCAATGTTTAAAGTGTATAGAGGCCTATAGATTCATAACCCCAAGCCCAAGCCCAGTGAGACGTCACGTGCTCAAAACATAAACGGGGCTCACCCTACTTCAATCCACATAACGCCCAGACTCATAAATGTCATTCACCACCCATCTGTTCCAACCTACAACGCAGTAAAAGGTCCTCATAAAGTTGACTGTTACCATGATCCAAACAGACGATTAATCAAAAGAGGAACATGTTACTATAGCATGAATATATAAGGAACAAGGCTCCAAGAGGAAAGGGGATTCAACTTTCAACTCTCCTACCCACAGCTTTGGGACATCCTCAAGCTCATCACACCTCCGACTGACCGCCCTCACGGCACCCTACTAAGTTCAAGGTAGCACCTAACCTTGACCCCCCATCTTTTACTCATTTTGCTCATTAACTGACTTGAGCGTCGGAGTGCCTCGGGCACCCACCACACCGGTGGGCAGTACTCCCGCTCACTCTACATCTTTGTTTTGCAGGATCACCAGTGCCCCATCCTCACGAAATCTCGATTGTAAACCTGGAGCGAAAAACAGCGTCTACAATAGCCAGAAATTATTTCATAGTGAAAATACGCGAAAACGGAGGAAAACAGCGTTACCGGGTAATGGCTGCCCAAATAGTGAGTTAGTCACTATTCGGGCAGCCCATAAACTGCCCAAGTACTATTGGGAATGACTTGGGCAACCCCCCCGTGTTTATTGGTTGGTTGGTTCGGTCAAAACGCATTTTATGCTATTTTGTGGAAAAATATTTTCGTAAAGGTTTCGCGATATTTCTAAATTATTTATATCGTTATTTGATATCAAATATTATGTTTAGGTGAAATATGAATGAATTATTCATATAGGATATTGAATAATTTATTTGGTATGTTTAAAAAATTTAAACTACTATTTCGCCCGAACCACGCTTCTGTCGCTTAAAACCCCAACAAAATGATATCAGAGCGAGTTTGATCCTACATTTATTACATATTTCATGCTTGATATCAGATATTTAATCCAATTTTATTATTTCCACATGCATGTGAAATTAATTTGATTAATTTCGAATTGTTTGACAATTTTGGTAATTCACCATTAAATAAGGCATTAAAGTGACTTGTATTAGGAATACTTGTTTCTTGGTTTGCCTTATCTATACAGATATAAATAATTTTTTGTTGCTATATCTGAGAACATGCCAAAGTTGTGAGGATATAGTCGATGGAAATTTATTTGTACCAGATATATATTTGATATTGGACAAATTCAAGTGAAAGTAGATTCCTGAACGTACCAAAGTTGTCAGAACTACATCAGTTGCTTGAGTTTGTCATTGACAAGTGTAGCCTTGATACGCCTCGCAAGATACCTCTTAGATATAGGTAAGATGGTTTCTACATGTGCATTTAACTTTGATTGGTCATATATAAGGATAGAGAAATTTCGAGGATGAAATTTTTATGAGGATGGGAAAATATAATATCACGAGTTTTCGGAACAGTTTTGGAAGGTTCGCTAATTGCAGTTATGGTCTCGTAATGAGACGAAGTTGGGAAATAAGAGTTTAAGTATTGAATAATGTTAGTGTCCTAGACATGCCCAATGTCTCTAAGTCAGGATATTGTGTGTCAATGATCAAGTGAGTTTGCGGAAAAAAAAAACTTATATTGAACGGATGTGCGATTTCAAAATTTTGTATGTTGATGAAGCTCCAAGCTTTGTTGAAGGTTTCCAACCCAAGGTGAGTTTCCCTATCACTTCACAAGACTCCTCTAAGTGCTAGCTTGTTTGATTTTTGAAGCAAACTCAATGGAGGAGAAGAAGCATGTAACGACAATGAGAAAGAAAATGAGAGAGAAGTTTTTGATATTTTGTTTCCAAAACTAATACCAAAGTTGACTTGCAAATTGTGTATATCTTTTTCAAAAAGAAAAGCAAAGTGTGTTAGAGGAAAAAAGCATTAAATGCTCCCAACAACTTCCATCACTCATGTTGACAAATGATGTAAGTTAGTGGGCCTTACACTTAAATTCAAAATTCAAGTTGGCTTGCTCAACACACTTCGGGCTCGGGTTCGTTTAATCCGATTAAACGAATTTTCCATCACGGCGTAATTAAATCCATTTTAATTAAATAATAATGCCTATCAAAATTATTACGAAAGTCACTTGCGAATTAATTCCAAATTAATTCGTTCGCCCGAATTAAAATCCAATTTTAATTCCGCATTGAAATCTGATTTCAATTAATATATCCAATATATTATTTAATCGATTAATTCCAAATTAATCGCTTTCTCTCTTCTATTTGAATTTTATCCCAGATAAATTCTTGCCATAATTAATCCCAGATTAATTTTCTCTCTCATAATTAATCCTAGATTAATTTTGTTCGAGTCAAATGTTATCGGTGAATCTTTGAGAAGCGACCCAAGAGATCCTTGGATATGTTGGCAGTAAATACAGTTATCGGACTATCCAAACACGTGCGTACCCTGTACCACATTCTTACCGATTTACAAGACATGGTTGGCTTCTAGCAAAGCACCGTGCCTACCCAATTTTCCAGAAATATTCAACGAGGAATATATAATCTTTATCAGGCATAATATACAATGTATTGCGTATTATGATCCAGTATCAGATGTCAGATGCTAGGCCTAAGGCTGGAATTTTGTCTGTCCCGAATGAAGCATATATCGGATCACTAGCAACTAGTCTCTGTAATCGGATAATCATGACCTAGTCATATTATCCTGATAGCTGCAGCATATAAGAGTACTAGTTTTGTATCCCTGCGTGATTGTCATCTCTATATGACTGAAGTGATACTTCCATCTTGACATCACACCCAATACACTACGATTCTCAGTAAACCCAGAAGAGGCGTACACAGAACCTGTTAAAGCTCTGGACGACCAAAACCAAAGCGTACTGATTGTCGTAAGTATTAACGATGCAAGTCTCAGGTTAAGACCACATACGTGATATTGATATGATGAGAAAGTTTAGTGTGAGTTGTTAACCAAGAAAACTAAGCTCACTACAAATGATATTAAGGTGTAGTGTGTGAGCTTTTGTTTGAGAGTGTATGATAAAGAGGATTTAGTAAACTCTTTGTTTTTGCCTTAGTAGAAATTGTATGAAGGTGTTAGAAGATGGAAGAAATGAATTTGGGGTTCAATATATAGTGAAGGTGTATACTACACCATCTGATCTGTCTAAGACTGGTATGTCGGTCTGTAGACGGTTATGGAGACCGGTATGTAACGTGTCGATTTTTGAGAGCATGCAAGATATGAAGATTAACATGTATGAAGACTGATATGCTCTATGCTAGTTCCAGTAACTATGCAAACCCTAGGTAGACCAGTATGAGAGATCGGTATGGAGTAGTCTGGTTCCAAAGACGATGCAAAACTGCTCAAAATATAGCATGGACAACGGTATACCGGTGTTGGGGACCGTTATGCCGGTCTTAGTGCCAAAATAGAGATTTTGAAGTTTAAAAATATTATGCACATGAGCATAATGCATCTAAATGAATGTTCGTAGACATATGAGCTTAGAGACTTAATTAACAATTCACTTACAAATAGAGCCCTAAGCTAAGACCATACAAGATTTTCTTCAATAAGTTTTAGTCTTCACATCCAATGCTCTTCACCACCAGAGTGTTTCGACATTTTTTGTAATGTCCGCTAATGCGCGTGGAAAACTTCTAGAGTTGCATCATCAAAATCCATCTTCAGAATATGTCGCTAACACTATATACCGCCAAAAGTCACACATTTCGTGCGGAGTAGGTCCCATCAAGTCATATCAAATTTCAGTCAAATCAGAGCAAATTAGACCAATCAATTCAATAAAGTCAAGTCAATACATCATCTGAATCAAGTCAGAACCTATACCTTAAATGAATCCCAATCATGTTAAAACGGTATCCTATCAGAATCTATATATCCAGGAGATTTCAGATATACCAGTCATAATCATATCCATTTAAAAATATTCCATTAAGATTACGTCAAATCTCAAACAAAATCATCCAACACATAGTGAACTCATTCATATCACATTCAATCGCGCTCATTCTTATTCTGAAAAAATCTTCCAAAGCTTCGATTTATTCATTTCATACTTTATGCATAAAATCTTTTGAATATTACATATAAGTATACCGATATACAGACTGAGTACATGAGGCATATCTGATCCAAATCAGAAACTTTATACATGAAATCCCTTCGAATGTTCAAAACCCATATTACATACAAACATATCCAAATCAGAAACTTTATACATGAAATCCCTTCGAATGTTCAAAACCCATATTACATACAAACTCAAAAAAAAACATAACTTGTAATAACCCACGGAAAAGTTTTCGAAATATTAGATAAGAGACTTGGTGGATATTAGTTAACACCCAAGTATTATTTATATACTAATATATAATAGTTTGGGTGGTGTAATAGGATAAATAAATAAGAAATCTTTTAGGCCAAGTGGACTTTGGGCCTATTTAGGCGTGTGACCCACACCCATTTTTCTTTACCCCGTTTTCTTTTCAATGCCTTTACTTCTTCTTTTCTTTTCTTTTCAAGACGAAAGCTTCTCCAATCCTTCCATCTCTTTATTTCGGTGAAGGGCAGTAATCTTTTTTTTGTTCGGGGCAGTGAACGGCGGTAGCCCAGTTCGGTTCAGGGTAGTAAACGGTGGCAGCCCAGTTCTGTTCAGGGTAGTAAACGTTGGCAGCCCAGTTCGGTTCAGGGTAGTGAAGGGCAGCGAGTTTGAATAGATACTACTTTATTCTTTTGGTGAATTTTGTTCTTGAAAACCCTTGATTCAAGCCCAAATATTAGTATTAAGTGTTGCGAACTAGTGAGCAAGTAACTCACATTTCTCTCTCTTTATTTCGATGATGGCAGTTATCAATTCTAGAGGTAAGGGGTTTCATCTAATTGTTTTTTTGGGGTTGAATAATTTTGTTAATATCTTTTATTTTGTTGCTTGTTATTTAAAAAAAAAAAATTAGAGAAGATAAGTTTGATTTAGTATTGTTAAGGATTTAACGGTGGAAGAATTTTGAAGTAAATTGGCCTGTGATCTTGTGGTTCGATTAGTTTCATTAAACAACAAACCAACATGCTTCAAACAAATTAAATCAGAAAACTAGATTTACATTACATGCAAAACCCTAAAAACTTGAGAACCAGAAAAACCTGGTTAAATGATATCCAAGTCGAGATAATCTTCTATCCTTAAGAACTTATTAACCTCCGTCACAGGTGCTTCACAGATTCGAATTGGCCAATGTTCTCCCAGGATAACTTGGTTGCTTCTTGTCCAAGGAGCACTTCTTGACAAGTATATGAACTAGGAAATTGTTGGAAATTCGGATTTTTTGTTCTTCTTCTTTTTGGATATAATTGCCTCTTTTATAAGGCATTGAGGGGGGCCAACAGGGCACCCCTTGGGTTGGGGTGCAACCCTCCAAAGGGTTGTACCCCTCTCATGCACCCATTGCATCCAAAAAACATAAATATCCTTAATGAATATTAGAAGAATTTCCAACAATTCTCGGCCATGGTGAACTAGTTACTGGTTAGTTAGATTAATGTGGATCGATATTGCGTTTTGTTGGAGATTAGATGATGTGAGGTGAGGTTGGGGTGTTGTTGTTGTAGTAATTTTAAGCTTAAGGAATGAAGAGAGGAAGAATTCGGCCTTGGTGATATCGTGTGAAGGGGCTGATTCTGTTTGGGTAATATGAAGTTTTAGTGATATTGTATTTCTATTATGAAGCTAAAGACATTAATGTTGGGTTGATGAATGGGGATACCCTAATGTGCGATAGTCAATAGTTGAGGAAGTAATCCTAATTCGGGGTGGATAATGTAGCTATGGATGAGAAGCGTTTGAGGAATAAATGCATCTTCCCTAAGTTTAAAGTTGGTATAGATACCAAGAAAAATGTTTTTTAGTTGTTCTCCTCTCGAATAGGAAAAAAGTTTCATAACAAAGACAATAGGTAACTTGAAACCTACTATACTCTTATAATGATATATAAGGATTGAAACAAAAGGTAGCGTGCTTGGATTACATTTATTTTACGTTGTATCTTCCTTGCTTCAATAGACTAAGTTAAGAATTTTACCTACTCTCATCTTATTGTAGATCGACAATTCGGTCAACCGCCAGCCTCTTAGTAATTTTCAGCAACCTATCACTGCGAGTGGATGCCTCGCTTTATGTTTTCTTTGTTTAAGTTTTAAAGGTTTTAATGTTTAAAATTATAATTTGATCAAGCTATATTTGTTAATAAATATGCATAATGATGAGATGTTTCTGTCTCAGTGCTTTTTAAATGTTTCCATGATTTCAAATTATCGATATGTTTCTGCTGAGACACTTGATTGATGATATATCTTCGTCCCGGCGCTCGTTGCATGTTTTTATGTTTTCTTTACAACTTATGATCATGTCTCCGCCGGGGCGCTTATTTAGGGTCTCATCTAAATGGGTTGACAAGCTATCTTGTCGATAAAGGATCGTTCGTTCCTCACTCAGTCTTCGCGCGTGACTTGGGCATTGAAAGCTTGATATATTTTTGAAGACGCATGCATGAAAATTGATTTATATAAATGTTTTGGATTTTTCTTATGGTTTACTTTCTTTATGTATCTACTCACTAACTCACGCCCCCTCAGTTTGTTCGAGTTTGAAGAATTTCATTTCTTTTGCTACAGTCTCTACTTTTGACGGAGATGATGCATGGATGACAGATATTATTTTGCAAGTCACCAGGCAATTCTTTTTGGCTTTAGGGTATTTGCATTGTTAGTTAAATGGTAAAATGTAATAGTAAAGTTTGTATTATTTGATTATATTATATAAATGACATAATGTTGTGGGCACAGAGCCCTTGAGTAATTGTTTTTGATTTTGATGTGTTATGGGTGGGCCTGAGGCTCTGTGATGTGTTGGATGTTATGATTCATTTTTTTTATTCTGGGTTTTAATCCAGGTTGTCTAGTTTTAGGACGCGTTATGTCTTTTTTTTTAAAAAAATTTGGAGGCTTATGGAGACCGGTTAACCCTGTCTCCTATCGGTAACATCCTGCCTCTGGTGTTACAGTTATGGTATCAGAGCGGGGTTTTAGAGATTAGGATAAGAGTGTGGTGACTTGAAAATGACGAATAAGGGATATTATACATGCATAGTATGTCCGCATACTCATATGTAGGATATTGCTTGACCGATATATGTATCATTCGAGCACATCTTCAAATTGTTCATATCATGTATTCTCAATAAAATATTTTTCTATTTCAGCTAATATCTTATTGTTCCTTTTGTAGATCTACTTTATGCCTCCGCAAAGGAGAGGTGCACGTGGGAGAGCCCCACAAGAGGTTGCTTCAGATCAAGGCTCATCGATACCATATGAGCCTGTACCTAGAGGAAGAGGGTGTCCTACTCATAGGAGGGACAATATAAGAGTACCTCATGCAACTGAAGCACTAGAACCTTAGGCTGCACCTGTTGGAATGCAGCAAATTCATCAGACCTTGCAAACTCTAGTGAACCTTATAATCCAACAGCAACAACAAGCTAATGCTCAAGTTGTAACTCCCCCACCACCCATCTAAATGCAACCCTAAGCTCCTATTGGTCAAAGGCAAGAGTTAGTCCTAACATTATAATATTTCAGAAAGTTTCACCCACCCACCTTACTTGAGACAGAGCCTAACCCTAACCCCAATGGTTCATAGAAGAATGTGATAGGATTTGTCAAGCCTTAGGGTGTACCCCTGTTAAGGCAGTTCAATGGTGAGATTTCAACTTCAAGATCTAGCTCATGTCTGGTATCAGTCGTATTGTCATAATAGGACAATTACATATCCATCTCTTTAATAGGATGAATTCGGTGAAGCTTTCTTAACTCGATTTCTGCCTAAAAGTGCAAGGGATGTCAGAGCTAGAGAGTTTGAACAGTTGGTGTAGAGTGAACGAATGACTTTTATAGAGTATGATATAACGTTTACTAGATTATTACGGTTAGTTCTTCATTTTGTTGTTACGGAGGAAATGAAAGTATAAAGATTTGTTAATGGGCTACGTGACTACCTGTTCAGGTCTATCTTGATAACTCCATAGATGACTTACACACAAGCCTTAAATGCAGCATTACGGTTTGAGGCAATAACACAATAGAGGCTCGCAGAGATGGAGTTTCAGAAGAAGGTAAGGTCTGAAGCAACAGGGAAAACTTCTCAACAGGAGATAGGTAGAACTCATGAGGGGCCTACGTTTTCTCAAGGCATGTCACGACAAGAAATTTCTAGGTATGGAAATATTTGGAGAGGTCATTCTCAGGGTATTGCATTGCAATCTATGACATAGGCTTCTGTTGCTAGACTCGGGGTAACTTTTTGGTCTATTTTTGGTCAACCTCACCGAGGGGAGTGTAGGAAGGTATCAGGAGCATGATTTCAGTGCGGTCAAATAGGGCATTTTGTAAAAGATTATCCCACCATTGTACGTCAGTCGTCACGGAACCTATCTGGGGTGCTTGGGAATGTCCAGGGGCAGGTTCCTAGAGGACGAGGTTATGGAGATCATAGACAGTTTGAGAGGGGAAAGTCTTCCGGAGGGAGAGGCCATCCATCAGTCAATAGGGGATAGGTGAAGGTTTTTGCTTTAACCCATCAAGATGCTCAAGCTTCAAACGTCGTAGTGACAGGTATTTTGACAGTTGAATATTTTCGTGCTAGAACATTATTTGATATTGGAGCCACTCATTCTTTTGCATTACCTCACTTTGGATTGAGCTTGGAAAGAGAATTATAAATGTAAGAATCTCCACTGGTTGTGTCCACGCCTTTGGGTAGTGCTATTGTAGTGTCAAATGTTTTGAAGTCTTGCAAAATAGTAGTGGGGCAACAGGTGTATCCTATTTATTTGATCATGCTGGAAATTACTTATTTTGATATAATTTTGGGAATGTATTGGCTATCTCTGTATCATGCCAGTTTGGACTGCAAGAAGAATGTGGTGACTCTGCGAGTACTAGGGGAATTAGAAGTAGAATTTCAGGGGGACAAGAGTGAGGTTCCTAAAAATTAGATTTCGGTGATTTACGCACATAAATTGCTTCAGAAAAAGATGTTCTTGCTTATGTGATTGATACAGAAGGTAGTCAAGCGTAACTTAATAAGGTCCCGGTGGTTAGAGAGTATCCCGATGTATTTCCAGAAGAGTTACCAGGATTACCACCACAAGAGAGATTGAGTTTTGCATCGATATTGTTCCAGTGACTTAAACTATTTCTATCCCTCCCTACCGAATGGAACCTGCCGAGTTAAATGTGCAAAAAGTCCAACTCCATGACCTTTTAGATAAAGGTTTCATTCGACGGAGTACCTCTCCGTAGGGCGCACCAGTGTTGTTTGTAAAAAAGAAAGATGGTACTATCTGGTTATGCATTGATTATCTGCAGTTGAATAAAGCTACTATCAAGAACAAATATCCCCTACCCCGGATTGATGATTTGTTTGATCACCTACAAGGGGGCGTAACTTTTTTCGAAGACTAACCTGCGGTCCAGTTATCATCAGCTTCAGATTAGAAATGAGGATGTTTCAAATACAGCAATTCAGATCTTTCGGCCTTACAAATGCCCTAGCAGCGTTCATGGATTTAATGAATCGAGTATTTAGACCCTTTTTGGATCAGTTTGTGATTGTTTTCAGGATGATATATTGGTTTTATTCTAATAGTACGGGAGATCATGAGCGTCACTTCCATATGACCTTGCAGACTTTGAGGGAGCATAAGTTATGTGCGAAGTTTTCCAAATGGGAATTTTGGTTAACTGGAGTGGGGTTTTTGGGGCGCGTGGTATCTAAAGATGGTATTAGTGTGGATATGAAGAAGGTGGAAGTAGTAAAAAATTGGCCACGTCCTACAAGTGTCACAGAGATTAGGAGTCTTCTAGGACTAGCTGGATATTACAGAAGGTTTGTGGAAAAATTTTCTAGCATAGCAACGCCTTTAACCCGTCTGATTCAGAAAGGGGTAAAATTTGTGTGGACTAATGGTTGTGAGATGAGTTTTCAGGAACTAAAGAAGCGTTTGACTTCAGCCCTTGTACTAGCCTTACCATCGGGTTCTGGTGGTTTTGTGTTGTTTTGTGATGCCTACAAAATTGGTCTGGGCTGCGTGTTGATGCAGCATGGCAGAGTTATTGCTTATGCATCTAGGCAGTTGAAACCTTATGAACAAAATTACCCTACCCACGACTTAGAAATGGTTGCCGTAATTTTTACTCTCAAGATTTGGAGACATTATCTGTACGGCGAGCAGTTTAAGGTTTACACTGATCACAAAAGTTTGAAGTACATTTTTGATCCGAAAGTTTTAAACCTGAGATAAAGAAGGTGGGTAGAATTCCTAAAGGATTATGATTGTGCCATTTTGTATCATCCATGAAAAGGGAATGTGGTGGCCGATGCGCTAAGTAGAAAGTCAGTTGGGAGCCTAGCTTATTTACCGATCGACAAAAGAAGAAGAGTACGAGAATTGCACCAATGTTTATAAAGTGGAGTGGAGCTTCGGCTTTCTGAATCCGGAGCATTGTTGGTATAAATTCAAGTTAAGTCGATTCTCCTTGAAGAAATAGCGGAAGCTCAAACAACCGATCCATATGTTCAGAATATAAGAGACAATGTATCACGAAGTGATAGAACGGAGTTTTGGGTCGATGAGCATGGTATGTTGTGATTTAATGACCATATTATGGTGCCTACAAATACGGAGTTATGGAGAAAGATTATAGATATGGCTTATGCATCTTCTTATACTATGCATCATAGCATGCGACAAAATATATGGGATTTAAAACAGTTCTATTGGTGGGAAGGAACAAAGAGGGATATGGCAGAGTTTGTATCTAAGTGCCTCACTTGTCAACAAGCGAAAGCGAAGCATCAGAAACCTGTGGGTATGCTTAAGGGTTAGAAATATTAAAATATAAGTGGGATAAATTCACTATGGTTTGACTCGATTTGGTTGATTGTGGACAGAATGACGAAAATCGGCACATTTTCTTATGGTAAAATCTACCTATTCGGTGTTTCAGTATGCCAAGATTTACCTGGATAATATTGTGTCATTGCATGGTGTGCCAATTTCGATAGTATCTGATTGAGGTATACAATTTAACTCAAAGTTTTGGAAGTCTTTCCACCAGACTAACCCCCATCGTT
>SKCR01034196.1:0-32093 GCA_019454045.1 Zanthoxylum bungeanum | reverse complement strand
TGACGCAGTATTAGAAAATAGTTTTCATATAAAAATTTCTTCTGGCACTTTGGTTTTAAAAATCAAATGTTTTGATATTAGTATTTCAGTTTTTTTCATTCATTCACTTAGATCGTACAATGATCTAATCCCCCACTCTCAGTTTCCTTGTCTTGTAGGTTTCTCGGAGGACGAGCTCGGAATGACGGATACTGTTGCAGTCACTAGGGTATGGAGTCCATCAGTCTAAGTAAAAAAAAAAGAGTGTCCAAATTCATTTGATAACTAATTAATGTGCATCTAATATATATACACATTAATTTAGAAATTACCAAAAACCACATGTGTAATTTACGTTTAACCATTAAACAATATCCGAATAATCAATATTATTTGTTATAAGTTGCCCTAGTGCTCTACTAGTATTTTCAATTATGTGAGACTCTCTAAGTTTTGGTATATCTGTCACGGAATCCAATTCTGTGTCCATAATTCACCCACTCGAAAATTATGACATCCACTAATATTCTCGTTGAATCATACAAGTTGAGATCTTCGCATACTTATAATTCATCCATCATATGTATCCGGATAAATACCAAAGACATATATAATTGTCAAATCTCATAAGGTATAATCCAGTCGACATATAGATTTGCAATTTCTCAATAACACTAGGAACTTATTTCCGACTAGTGTACCATGGCCATGGATTTGACAAATCGTAATCTCATGAAATGGACACCTAAATCCTGTACGCAGGACTGACGGATCCTCTCTGGATACATCACCAGATATCATGAGCACCAATGAATAGGCGAAGGCCTAACTTAAAAAGATCGAAAACGTGACTGCCATCAAAGTGTGGAGGATAACTCATATATCCATTATGGTATCTCAAGTCCAATGACCACTATGTTACTCAACTCGAGAAAATTTCTATTAATGCAAGCGTACCATCTTTTAGGAATCTTTCATGAGTTGTTCAGTGTTCATTCGCTATGAACACCTTCATGTCTATACGAGTCTCCTTAGACTCGTGGCTCACTGAAATAAACCACCAGAATCCAATATTCTGTTATAAGACATGTATCGGCCTCCCGGGTTAACTTACTGACCAAGAATGTAAATCTTGACCAAGAATTGTTCAACAATGATACCGTTATAACATTTGCGATTTCTCAATAACACTCAGAACTTATTTCCGAGTGTACCATGGCCATGGATTTGACAAATCACAATCTCATGAAATGGACACCTAAATCTTGTACGCAGAACTGACGGATCCTCTCTGGATACATCACCGGATATCATGAGCATCTGTCAACACCCAAAAAAAAGGCGGAGGCCTAACCTAAAAAGGTCGAAAATGTGACTGTCATCAAAGTGTGGAGGATAACTCATATATCCATTATGGTATCTCAAGTCCATTGACCACTATGTTACTCAACTCGAGAAGATTTCTATTAATAACGCAAGCGTACCATCTATTAGGAATATTTCGTTAGTCGTTCAATATTCATTCGTTATGAACACCTACATGTTTATACGAATATCCTTAGACTAGTGGCCGACTGAGATAAACCACCAGAATCCAATATTTTGTTATATGACATGTACCAGCCTCCCGAGTTAACTTACCGAACGATAATATAAATCTACTCCAACATCGACAACAACTTTAAAAGAGATAACCAGGAAAAGTAAATTTGAAAAGGTCCAAGAGCTGATTAGCAGTGAGCAGACGTGGTGTCCCCCGTGAAAATTGGTTCAAACTGGATGTTGACGCTGCTACAAACAGCAGTAAGACCAAAGCTGGGTTAGGTATTCATAGCAATGGAGGAGAATTGATGGATCCTGCCATGCATCCACCATACAATTTTTTCAAGAGATGCTGGTCTCACGCCTTTGGCAAAAAATGTGGTGAATGTTGAAATGGAAATAAAGTGGGTGATATTACAAATCCAGAGATTGGTTAGAGACTTGGGGAACGTCAAAGTTATTTTCGTCTTTAGATGTTGTAATAAAAAGACTCACAGATTAGCTAAACATTCTGTTAGCAACCAGAGCGTTTTAGTCTTCATAGATTCTATTCTAGAAGCTGTAAAAGTTCTTGTTTCTTAATCAACGAAACTTTTACTTAAAAAAAAAGTAACAAGGAAAATTTCCAATAGCTATAGCCTATACTCAGATTAATTGTTAATGACTTAGAAAAAACAAGAAAATTAACAACTTACTCATAATATATATGCATATATACATACACATATATATATATATATATATATATATATATATATATAACTTAGTCCGTCCTAATGGGGCTTGGCTTGATGGTGCAAGACTCAGAATCTGATCTTGAGGTCCTCAGTTCGAATACAGGAAGTGCGTTTCTTATAAGAGTCTGAGACAATCGGGGTGGTTTTATCTGCTTCGCTTAAACCCGAAATAGGTGATTTGATAGTGGGGTTTCCAAAGATTAAAAAAAAAAAAAAAAAAAAAACAAGAAACTTAGTCCATATTTTACTTGAGAAAGACTTGGTCCATATTCTTCAATCTTTACCAGTCAACTCCATGAACATGAGCCGCCATTCCCATCTCCATTTTCATGAATCCTGCTCAAATTAAAAGGTCCTGTACTATCCAAATTTTCGCCATAGCCGATGACTCTTGTGCTCTCTCCATTGCTTTTTTGGATCCCAAGCGAGTAAAATCCCGTGTTAAAATTCTGAAACTCTGCCGTATTACCTGATAAACAAAAGAATTATTAGCTTTGTTTATTTCAGCAGCAGAAGCAGAATAATTTGGGTTAGGGTTTGGAGCTTGATCTTCTTGTCTAGCCATTAAATTCTTTTCCCCCTCAGTCTCCCTATACTTGTTGAGATACATCTTCAAAGGGCCAACATAATTCTCAAACCCTAGGGTTGTCATTGCCCACAAAAGATCATCTCCGTTGATCGTTTTCCTCTTCTCTCTTTGACATTTATCCGATGCTTCACCTGTTATGAAACTTATGAACTCGGATACACATTCTTGTACAGTTTCTTTAGCTTCTTTCGATATTTTTGCATTCGCCGGAAGGGTTTTTTTCATGATCCGGCTAACATTGGCGATAGGTAGGAATTGATCTTGCTCTTTTGAAGAGCTATCCGAGATGTTCCCGGATGTTGGGCTGCCAATAGGGCTTGTTTGGTTTCTTTTTCCGGCCATGGAGGAGGAGAAGGAAAATATGGATGTGTCAAGGAGAAAAAGAAGTAGGTTGAAAGTTTTTTTTTTTTTTTTTAAGTGCTTGTTGTAGGAATCTAATGTTGGGAAGTTTGTACTTATAAGCTTAGAGTGAGGAGGGGAAATGGTTAGAAGCTAAAATTAAAAAAAAAAAAGTAAAATAAAGTGGAAAGGCTGTTTGATGTAGACAGAAAAGGAAAGAAACAAGCACCAGCGGGATTCTGATTATTTCAAAGGATGGTTTTAGAAGTGTGGAATCTTTGAGGGAAAAGTTAATAATAATAATAATAATAATAATAATAATAATAATAATAATAATAATAATAATAATAATAAAATTATTGAACCAAAGTCATCATCATCTCTCGTTCCACTGAATTAATGGGGACTAATTTGACATTATTTCTTTGTCAAAATGTGGTGCAATGTATTCGAAGATCCGTCCCCAATGGGTATGGTTTGGTGGTGTAGGATCCAGGATCTCACCTTGAGGTTCTGGGTTCGAATCCAGGAGGTGCACATCTTGTAAGAGCCTGGGACAGCGGTGATTTTACCTGCGCCGCGGCCCAGAATGAATGGTTTGGTGGTGGGTTTCCATCGTTTCCAAAAAAAAAAAAAAAAAGTATTGGAAGATCCGGGTGTTTATATTCTTATCTCTGTTTTTCTCAAACTTATACTGCTTTTACCATTTGAATTCGTGACGAAATGAATACTAATTTAACACTTGATTATTATGATAAACACTAACTTCATGTTTCTTAAAAAAAAAAAAAAAAAACTTTTGGACCAAATGTGATAGTGAAATAAAATAAAATAAAAAACACGCTTCACATTCACTTTTTGTATTCTTGGAATATTGCTTTTTTATTTAGGCTTAATTGGGTGGTAAATAAATAAAAAAAATAAAAAAATCATCTCATTACGGCCATGAATGATGAATCAATTTAATTACTTGTTCCATCCTAGCTAGCTACCTAAATAGTATACGCATCAAAGCCCTACTAAAAAATAATGGAGAGGAATAAATCCTGAATTATAGATTGGACATTAATGGAAACTAGCAACTTAATTGTTTAATATAATGGAAACTATACGTGACTTCGTATCATCGATTAATAATTATATAATATATATGATTTATTTAATAATTTTTTTTTTACCTATATTAATATGAGAGATAAAATATTATTATATTATTATATGGATGCGTGATACTATCGTTCTTAAATCTTGACGCGGATATTCTTAAATATCAATAAATACTGGTAGAGATTTTTCTGATTTGGTATATTGCAGATCAAGTTCTAAAGAAATGATTTAAGTTACTGAAGTACATGCATGGTGTCTTTGTACGGATAAAGGGCAAAAAAAAAAAAGTTTTTGATAAGGTTGGGCACTAACTAGTACATATGCTTCTCATTTGGCTTTTTTTTTTCCTTTATTTTTTCTTTTCTTTTATGTCACCCAAGATTCTCATCTCATTATGTAATATTGATTCCACGTCACAAATACAATAAATTATTAGAAAACTAGACTATTCTGACATTTTTTTTTTTTGAAAATGAAATTCATTCATAACTAGAAAAAGAGATGATACAAAGAAGGAAAATTTTCCTTCCAAATACCACAAAAATTGCTTGAAAAAGTAAGTCTAGCTAAGTTATGCGCAATTGCGGTACAGACTCTAGGTCTAAACTGAACCAAAATTTGGTTCGAACTAGCAATCACTTCTTAGATATCTCTAATCACCCAAGCAATCTCTTTTGCACTTCGCGATTTGCCAAGCACCAAATTAACCACATTTAAAGCATTTGACTGAATGATAACAGGTAAAACCTTAGCCTCCACTGCAATATTAATCCCTAATAAAATGGCTTCAGCTTCCACCTGTTCAATATCGGAAATACTCGAAGTTTGTTTCACAGCCACCACCTTCACCCTCTGCCACCACCTTAGCCTCCACTGCAGTATTAATCCCTAATAAAATGACTATTCTGACATATTATGTCTGTTAAAGAAATTGATTTCTTGACAAAAAAATTAACTCTCAAGAATTGATATATCAAGAATTTTTTACAGATTTTTTTTTTATATATATAAATAATTTTTGATAGATTTTTATGACAGATTATTTCTCTATCAGAATTCTTGACATAAACTATTTCTCATAAATATTTTTCAAAAACACATGACATATTATTATAACATATTTATTTCTATCAAGAATTCGGTTACAAGATGTGACAATATATTTCTATTATGATTTTTTTAGAAAATATTAATTTAATAAAAAAATTATACAATTCTAATTAAACTCTATAATCGTAACATAAAGGAAATAAATTGCAAATCCATAAACATTACATAATTATATATATATATATTTATGAAGATCCGAGTACTTAAACATCTACTAATAATCCAAACATTTTCAAATTCACCAAAAACAGAAAACCAATTATTTAGTAACAAAATATGTTCTAGCAGAAACTACAATTTAATATTCATCAAACATAAATCTAATTTCTGAAATTAAGCTCTGTCAAAAAGGTAATTTGGCCGGCCATAATATGATCTTTGGCACCCAATCTCCCACCTTAAGAACTAACCCAAAAACAATATATTTTGAAGTATCGAACTCGATTGACTTTGATATTGTGAAGCAACTGTTGCAACCATCTCCTCCTTGTATCTTTATCTGCAAGAAGAAAAAATCCCTTATATAAGAGAACAAAGCAAAATTTATAAGAGATGACTACAACTTAAACCAAGACATGAAAAGTCTTATGTTAAATTCATGGACTATAATGAAATCATAGGATTTGCGATTAAAATATTTAAGAAATGTTTGAAAGTAAGGAAATTGATAATTTTATCCTAGTTTTTAGAAATACAATTGTTGACAGATGATTTTCGTTCCAGAGGCAAGTTTGGAATCTTACTCCTCGAATAATTATCAGTTGATTGGCAGAAAATTGAATTGTATGGCCAGCTTGAATCATGCTTTTGAATTTGATTTATTGTTCTTTTTCTATTGTTAGAAAGCAACACTTGTGTTTGAATAGAAAAATATTTTAAAATTTCATCTTCAAAATTCCAGCTTGCTCAAATGCTAAAGATCTTAGTCTTAAGTTTAATGTTGAATTTTCTAACTAAGAATTCACTATTTAATTCATATTTTTATGTCCATATGTCTGGGTCTATGATCCATAGAATAATAAATGATGAATTTTGATTTATGTTCTGTATTTTAGAATGCATTTGGGGATCTCTTTTAATGTGTTCAGTTGTTATAGGATATAATTTTTATTTTTGGTGTATAATTTAAATTACCTTTGTTGGTGGTATTTTCTGGCAGTATGATGTTTGAACAGTACGATAGAGGTAGAAATGGTAACTTTCTTTTGACCAAGACCATTAATATCGACCCAGCCTGAAGGGTGTTGCCAACCAGATGACATGACATGCGCCAACCATAAAGGCCGATCACTTGTGACATATGGCCGACCAGTTCAGCACGGTTGCCAGGATACTGTCAGATCGGTAACAACATCCTCAGTTCAGAATATCATTTTGACCGACCTCTTGGAGATCGGTCAGTCGGCGATATATCTTGAACTCTTCCCTACGCCACTTCCCACCACTTGATCCCCCTAAGGATAGCAACATCACACTCGCATGGGGCAAAAGGCATGATAGGCATGAAGCGTCGCTTTAGCGCGTGACAGAGTGCGAGATAGGTATGAAGCGTCGCTTTCGCATGGGACAGAGAGCAATATAGGTATGAAACATCATTTTCACATTGGGCAGGGTACGAGATAGTAGGCTGACTTTCGACGAGATAGCGTTGGGGAAGAGAGCAAGTCAATGGTTCAGGAATCCACGTGAGTGATGTCACCTAGATTTAGGAATGGTGTTACATATTCACCAGTATAAAAAGGGGGTGAAGGGACATTTGTAAGGGTTGGTTAGTCACTCACAAAAAGAATCTCAAAAGAAAGAAAAGAACTATCTTGTAAAAGGCATAACACAAACAGCTCGGTTAGACATTGACCTGTCATAAAACAGGTCGGCCGAGCTCATTTTCTAGTAATAAGATACCTCTCATTCATTTTGTGCCCGTGAACATAGGCCGAATTCATCCTGCCGAACCACGTTAAACTCTTTTTGTTGATTTATGTGATTGCTTTACCTTTTGTCAAGTTTGTTTTTTTGGTTTCTCCATAACCAAACAAATTCAAAGTTGAAGGAGGATTGTCCCGAGAACACTATCCCGATATTGTCTTTGAGATCAAAATCACCCGTCAATAGTTGACGCCGTCTGTGGAGAAGGAACAAAAAGTAACTTGCGTAGTAGGACGATGGCATAAGGTGGAAATCACAGGTCATCGAAGAGTTCAACAATGGATGGGAAGAATGGATGAGAGCATGAGGAAAGACAGGGAGGAAAGCCAGATCCTTATGAAATCTATGATGGATAGATTGGAAAGAATGAAGAAGGTAAACAATAAGAGATTCGAAGCCGGAGGCGAAATGAATTAGCAAAGGGAAAGAGGATCATGGATCTGAGCAAGGATGATGAGCCTAGGAGAAAAAACCCTCGCGGAGTGAGGTCCGTGGTGATGATAAGAGATTTGTAGGCGGAAGGCATGTGGGAAGAAGAAGAGGAAAGACAGTCTACCGACTCCTCATATAACAGCCCACGCGTCACCAGAATGGGAGGTATGAGGAACGATGGAGCTGGACGGGAGGTCACTAGTCGCGGGACACGTCGAGCTCGGAATGGTAGACGCGAGGAAATCCGTGAAAGTCAGCACGAGGATACGGATGGTAATATGAAAACTTAGTTTATGAGGGAAATTGCCAAATGGGAAGAAAATCTCAAAAATGATAATGGGGATGCTCGGGATGGTGAAACAGAATCTCCCTTCACGGAGGAGTCATCAGAGTTCCCAAAACGATTCATCACTGAATATTTATATTAGAAGGTTCGCATGAAAGAGTTCCTTAATTCCTTATATAAGAGAGTCTGGATGACTGTTGAACGTGGGTGGAAAGCTCTCGTTGTTGTTGTTGATGAGGTCTCTTCCCTTAAAGACAATTAACCTAGACCAATGATGAATTTGATGCTATCAATAGGAACAACAAGACTGTTAATGACATACATGGTGCTATCTATTATGCTGAATTTAGGAGAATCTCAATGTGTGAAATAGTCAAGGATGCTTGGGACATCCTGCAGACTGTGCATGATGACACATTTTTTGTTAAAAATAATAGACTCCAGAGTCTTGTTACTAGATTTGAGGTCGCTAAAATGAAAGATGACGAGACCTTTGATGAATTTTATGCTGAGATTAACGATATCGTTGACTCAAGCTTTAACCTAGGTGAGACTATTTCTACCAGTAGGATTGTTAGGAAAATCCTTAGATCTTTGCCTAATAGTTTCCTACCCAAAATCACTGTCATCGAGGAAAATAATGACCTCGATCAGCTTAATTTAAAAGACCTCGTAGGAACATTGCAGGTTTATGAGCAGATTCTTCCTAGGCATCTAAAGCCCAAAAGCATAGCGATGAAGATCGCGAAGGAAGTTGTTTATGGTTCGTCTAGTGATGAGGATACCCTCACGGATCATGATTTGGCCTTGTTTGCTAAAAGGTTTAAGAAATTCCTTAAACTTAAGAGGAGTGGCCATAACAGTAATAGTGATAATGAGGATGAGCCTAGAGAGAGTAGGCATAGTAAGAGAGAGTCTAGATATGATAGGGATAGTAGATCCCGTGGTGTCAAGTGCTATGAATGTGAAGGATATGGGCACGTTAGATCTGAGTATCCCACTTACCTTAGAGCTAAATGCAAGAAAGCCATGGCAGCCTCTCCTAGTGATTCAGAAGGTGGCTATACTTCTGATGAGTCTCCTAAAGACAAGAGAAATTATATGGCCTTTACTACTAGTATGGCTGATGAGAGAGAGATTGTTATTAATGATGTTGATTCAGAAGTCTCTCTCGATATGTCTGTAAATGAGGAAAGTCTTCAAGTAGCTTATGTTGAACTGTTTAACGAGAGTTTAACTATTAAGAAAACTAATATGGAGGTTAATAAGAGGCTGAAGCTTTTGAGCTAGAAAAGAATAAAGCTCAAGTCAAATTTGAGCAAAGTCTCTTAATGGTAGATGACCTGGAGGAGAGGAACAGAGGCCTTATAGATAGAGTCCAAATATTAGAAACTGAACTTGAAGATACTAGAACCGAATTGTCTATATTTTCTAGTGATAATAAAAAGGTGAACCATATGTTAGGTATTAGTTTTGAGCCCAACTGTGATAAGGCATCAACATCTAGAGCAGTACATAAACCTCATAAACATGACCTATGTAAGAAGCTCGTTGAGTGTAGTCATGTGATTCCTTCATTTATTCTTCGTCATGTTCCCTAACCTCGTACTAGAGGTGGTGTGGGTAAACCTCGACATCCGAGGTTTGTGCCTGTGTGCCATCACTGTGGCAAGGCATGACACATTAGGCCTAAGTGCTTTATGTTGCACAAGCAAAAGAATAGGCCTACAAGTGTGTCTTCTAGATTTGATTCTTCAAATCTAATGTCTCAAGTTTCTGCACTAACTAAACAAGTGCAATTCCTGAGTGAGAAACTTGCTTTGTTGTCTGATAATACTCATGTGGAATATGTTCATAGAAAGGTTTGGATGAGGAAGCAAGATGACTTCCTAACTACGTCTGAATGCCTTGATCCTGACAAGCATAATGAGAGTGCACTTCGGTGTAACTCTTCTTACAAGTTGCATTTATTTTTCCTATTGCATGTGTGTGCGTGTGTTTTATATTTTTGTACGTTTATTTTTTTCATTGCATATTGGTGTGTGTGTTTTTTTAATTTTTGTTATATGTCCCTTGGTATATAGGTTAGAAACCTGGACATAAATTTCATAGCCGATTCCGAATGGACGGTAGTATGATCTGCACTCGAGATACAACTCCGCGTACCGTTGGATATTGTCAAGCCATGTTATGTCTTTACTTTTTGTATTTGAAAACTGAAAAATTCAAAAAAAAAATAGAAATTGAAAAAGACCAAAAATATTTTTTATGGCTTGTTAGAGCATGAATAGCATGCGCATGTGATCCTCGTATGTAGGATATATGATTATGCATATATGATATGCTGTTATTTTTATTGATGCTCTATATGCATATATGTGTGTGATAAAAACTCTTGGTATATCTTGTGCTTGCAATTCACAAACAGATTTTATTTTATCAAGGTTTGGTCGCATGTATGAGTTTTGGGAATGACAATCTAATCTTTTCCATGCTTTGTTTGCTAAATAGTGTAACCTTTGACTAGTTGACCATGTGCTTTCCCTTTTTAAAAAGGTAAAAAGAAATATATTTTAAAAAAAAATGAGATTCAAGTACAAAGAAGCCAATATGGCCAAATTCAAAAGATAAGGGGAAAAACTCTTCACTTGAAAGAGTTGTTAAATATGAGCTCATGATATTTATGGGGTAAATAATATAGCATGCTACAAATGTTGCTTATTTTCAGGTTCTAGTGGTGCTGAGTTTGAACATTTATTTTGCGGACTTTGTTTGTTTAGAGATTGATTTCTTTGGCTGTGTCCAGCTCATAAAATAACGTTTTAAGCCTTGATTCGTTGTGCACTTTATTTTTCACGCAATTGCTTGATATGCTTTGGTGTTTATATCATATGCATAAGTGTTGTATTTAACCACTTTTAAAATGATGCATATTGTTTCATATCATAAACAGCTGAATACTGACTGAGTATCATTGTATTTGCTTGAAATGTTATTTCAGTCAGTTTTGACAGGATTTTTTGTTTATCTTATTGTGTGCTTGTATAGCTTCATATCATTGCATATAATTTATTTTGCATATCATTGAGTGTTTACTTCTTATTTGATTATTTATTTACTAACTGAGTTAGCCTGTTAGTGAGGGGGGTAAGTCATGTTTGTTTATACACTTGCATGTGTTTGTCTCATGTTATTTTTCTTGTTTCCTTCGCCCTTTGTCATTTCTTGATAAAAAAGGGAAAATTAATATATTAAGGGGGAGGGCTTTAATATATGGGAGGGGGTCGTAGATTATCCTTTAGATATCTCTGTTTTAGAGGGAGTTCAAATTAAGGGGGAGATGGATATCTACTTGTACATGTATGAGTTTTATACCTGTTTATTTTATACTTGATAATCTCAATGCTTTTCACGGTATACTGTTGATTGTGGATGTTTCAGGTAAGCATGTTTGTTGCTGATGTGACATTGATTTCAAGTCTACATGGTTAGATATTAGATCGAGTCCAATTATAATAAGTTATTGTTTTGATGGTTGACAGTTAACTATTTTCTTTTTGGGTTTGTATTAAGTAGTGTTTTGTCACGGAATGCCAAAAGAGGGAGATTGTTAGTTCTATTTTTATTGACAATGCCTGTGAAAAAACAAGTTCAATTGAGTTGTAATAAGTCTTGAAGAACTTGGAGCAGTTGGACTGGTTTTTGGTTGTTGTGCTTGAGACATGTGTTTGTGGTGTGTTCGTTGAAGTGTTCGAACGTTGGCATTAGTGTTGTGTTCGTTCTTTGGTTTGAACGTGTGGCGTTAGTGGCATGTTCTGCTTTGGGTTTGAATGAGATAATTCCAAAGAGCAAATGTTCGAGGCACGTTCTTGTTGGGTTTGAACAAGATCATTCCAGAGAGCATCCGTTCGTTGAACGTTCGAGTGGCGTTCGAACGAGTGTTTCTAGTAAGCGTGTGTTCGTGCATCGTTCGAGTAACAGTTCGAACGCCAGTTGCATCTGAACGCGTTTTTATGTCTTTTCACCTTGGAAAACCCTAGCTTTTCACCAGACCTATAAATATAACATGTAGCCGCCATCCCCATTTGTTGAAGCATATTTTCCTTAAGCCATAATCTCTCAAAGCTTTCAACCTTATTTGATTCCACCATTGAAGACTTCTTCATCTTATTGTCTTCTTCATTAATGGTGTGAATCCTTCTTTGATAATCCTTCAACACAACATAACCCAAAATTCCTAATTCTTTAGAGTTCTGTAGGAGGAAGTTTGGTAGTCGGAGTTCCAGCGTCAGAGATGATACAATCTACTCAGAGATTTCAGAGGTACTAAAGAAAACCGTGGGGCACGGGCTTGATGAGTTGTCTCGAGTTCTTGCAGTATTGAGGTATTTGAGTCGGTGGAGTTGCCACCATAGGTTTTGACCATTGCTGTAAGTTTTTCTCTATATAGTGGATTGAGCTGGTAGCCGATATACCCGGAGTGGTTTTTTACTCGCATGAGTTTTCCACTTCGTCACCAAAATTATTGTGTTGATTTTGTGTGGTTTGATTTATTTGCTGTTGTACTTTCTGTTATTTAAATAATACTCGCAACATATTTTATTTGTTGTTTTGCTTGTTGAGATTCCATAGTTACAGTAATCAGGACTTGTCGTGTTTATTATTTGTAATTCCGCATAAGGTCAAAACCTAGGCTAATCGCGAATTTTCAAGTTTCTTCAGCCGAAGAAGATCGAGAACTCCATTTGGGACAGTTGAGAAGGTTTTCTTTACGAGAATTACAAGTTGCTACCGATGGTTTTAGCAACAAGAACATACTGGGAGAAGAGCTGGATTTGGTAAGGTGTATAAGGGACGCCTGGCTGATGGCACATTGGTGGCAGTCAAAAGACTTAAGAAGAGCGGACACCTGGTGGGGAGTTGCAGTTTCAAATGGAAGTGAAGATAATCAGCATGGCAGTGCATCAGAATCTCATGCGATTGTGTGGTTTTTGTACAACTCTTACCGAGAAGCTGCTTGTTTATCCATATATGGCTAATGGGAGTCTTGCAACACGCCTAAGAGGTACCACTCATGGTTCTTCTTAATCATATAGCTTGTGTTTTCTGTTTCTTTAGGCAATATTCTAGTGCTACTTCATTTGACATTTTTTCCAAAAACTGGGGACTACTTCATTCTGCAAATTTTTACTAGCCATTGAATATGAATGTTTTCCTGCATTTTGTCATTTTGATGCTAATTAACATTATATTCCTCTTTGTAGGACTACTTAGTTTCACTTTTAGATTTGTTAATCTGTATGATTGTTGGACTCGTGACTGTTCTTATATGTTCTTATAGAGCGGTCACCATCACTCCCACCTCTTGACTGGCCAACTAGGAAGAAAATTGTTTTAGGGTCACACTACAAGAATTATGGCTTTTAGCGTCCAAATATTTAGCGTCGAATACTTTTTCGACGCTAAAAGTGAGTTTTAGCGTCGAAAATGATATTCGACGCTATATGTCATATTTTTAGCGACAGAATAAAATTTCGACGCAGAATATTAATGTTTTAGCGTCGAAAACTTTTTTCGACGCTAAAATCAGTACTTTAGCGTCGAATAATATTCGACGCTGAATAATTATATTATTGCAATATTTTTTGGCCCAAAATATTACACTTTTAGCGTCAAAAAACGGAGTCGACGCCAAAAATTTACTTTTAGCGTCGAATATATAGCATCGCTAAAGGTTTATGAAGTTTCCACCGATAAATCCTTGATTCTTTAGCATCTAAATTAAATTTAAAGCTAATTTGTTTATATTTAGCGTCGAAACAACCGTTTCGACGCTAAAAACGGCAACAATTAGCGTCGAATTTGAATATTCGACGCTAAAGATATATTAAAATGCAGATTGCCACCAACCCTTCTCACCCTCTGTTTTTTCTCTCATTCTCTTCATTTTCATCCTCTGAAATCTGAGAATTTATCCTCTAAAGCCTCACATCTCTCCTAAAAATTTTCAATAAAATTGTAATCAATTTCCGATAAGGTAATTCTTCTTTCATATTTCTTTATTATTTTCAATTTTTATGATTATATATGTTGTTTATATGTTGTTTGTTAGTGATTTATGATTCATATATGTAGAGTAAGTATATTAATTAATAAAATATATTTTTTTTGTAAACTATTTAATTTATCAACCAAATATATATATATATATATATATATATATATATATATATATATATATATATGTTTAAATAAAGTATTAATGAATTAGTAATGTTGATTACTGTAAAATGATATCTAATAATTATATTATTATATTTAGGTATTCTGCTGAAATGGATAGAAATTGGATGAGCTCTCTGGATAGATTTAAGTGTTGAATATCGTAATGGAGTGTCTGAGTTTATGGAAGTCGCAAAGCAATACATTGATGCAGAAGGTCTGTAGGGGTTGGTGCTCAGAGCGCCAATTCCCGGTTGTATTTTTGTTAAATACTTCTGTAAAACGTTATTATCAGTAATAATATATGCAGTTTCTATAATATAATCTATTCTTTAATATGGTAAAGACGTAATGACCTTAGAATGATTAGTCATGATACAGTTGCAAAAGCGTCGCAATGGACATTGAGTCGTATCATGACGTTGTCATTCTCAGACTGTTCCTGGTCAAGGTTTACACTACTTGGTCAGTATAGTAAACCCGTTGAGACCGGTACATGTCGTATACTGGAATATATGATTCCAATGGTTTCTCAATGAACCATAAGTCTTGGAGACTAGTATAGACGTGTAGGTGTTTATAGCGGATAAACATTGAACGACTCACCGAAGATTCTTAATGGATGGTACACTAGCGTCAATAAGAATCTTCTCGGGTTGAGTAGCACTTGTGATTCTTAGACTTGAGATGCCATTGTGGGCACATGAGACATCTTCTACACTTAGACGGCAGTCACGTCACCGATCTATTTAGATCAGACCTCTGCCTGTTCGTTGGGTGTAGATAGATCCTCAGGGTGTCCTATGTGTATCAAGATAGGATCCGTCAGTTCTGTGTACCAGAGCATAAGTAGTCCATATGATTAGCAATCAGATAAAACCATGGGCCCGTGGTAAGTTTAGAAGCTAGTTCTAAACATTCTTTTGAGATTGCTAATGGAATAGTCGACTGGATAATCCCGATAGAGATTTGACGTTTACATCTATATCTCTGGGATTTATCCGGATACCTGTGACGGAGGAATTATACATTTGCCATGACCTCGCCTTTGTGGTTCAGCGAGATTATCCGTGATCGTCATAATCTACGGGTGGATAGATTATGGACACAAAATTTGATTTCGTGACGGATATACCTGAACCTAGAGAGTCTCAATAATGAAACAAACTCGTAGAGCACTAGAGCAACATTAATAAATAATATTGATTATTTATAAAGTCATTTAATGGTTAAACGCAAGATAAATGCTAAAGAGACTAGATAGTCATTTGCTTAATTATTGTGTATTTATATTTAATACTTGATTAATTTAAATACACATTAATTAATAGTCAAAATGAGTTATTTGACTCTTATCCTAAAAGAATATATGTTTTTAATATTTAATGTAAATATTATACATATATTTAATATATTTGTATTTGATTAATTAATTGATTATTTAATTGTTAAATGATTAAATTAATTAAAATATAAATATCTTACATTAGGATATTTAAAGTTAATGATGATAGTTGCAATTGTTGACTTAAATAAATATCCATAAAGTTTTTAGATATTTATAAAGTTGACTAAATGCATTTGAAATGAAATTGAAATGAAAATTTGGTGTATATGCTTGTGCATAATTTCGGCCAAGGCATTCTTTCACAAGTATATATTGTTTTCATTTGCTTTTCATTTAGTTTAACCTAATACACTTTTACAAAAAGAAAGACACCATTGAAGAAGCCAAAAGAAAGCTTGAGAAAGAAAGAAAACATCAAAAAGCTTGGATTTTTAGTAAGTTTCTTGAACTTGCTATTAGTAAGGAATTTGTTCCTTAGGTTCTAGGCTTTAATATATGATATTCTTAGGATGTTTCTTCCTTTGTTCCTTGTGGTTTTTGTTGATGGATGTTTTTGGTAAAGTGTGAAGCATGTATGATGAAGAAAGTGAATGACTATTGTAGGAATAAACTTTCTTATAAGGTTTTTGAAACCATGTTGCTATTCTAGAGTTGTTGACCCACTCTTAAATGACCTAGATTTGATCTTGAGTTGTTTCATTGTGTTGAGACTTGAATTGGATGAAAGATTGATGATTGAAACAATTGATTTAATGTAAATGGCCTAATTTGCCCAATTTGAGGAAATTGAAAAATTAGGGTTCATAACCTATTCTAAATTTGGGGCTTTTGAGATATGTTGTGCATTTGGGTGTGTATATGATACATATAAAGTTTCATGTTGATTGGATTTTATTTAGATGAGTTTTGAGACATGAAATGACCAAATGGCCAAAATGGCCCCAAATGGAGGCATTCGGCCTTTAGGTTAATTTTTGGGAATTTTGTGGCTTTTGGTGTTTTGATGTTTTGAACATGCTAAGTTCATCTTAGAAATGATTTAGAATCATTCAAAATTGATTAGATCAATTTCGGACTAAAATGGACAAAATACCATATAAGGGTAATTTGGTAATTTCACTTGAATTTGATTCATTTGAAATTTTATTTCATAATTTGAATATTGGGTAATTAAATAAATTTGTTTATTTATTTAATCCAAGAAAAAGTTTTGAAATCTGAAAATCAGATTTTCACCGCTTCCGCTGCGTTACTCTGATTCACCCCCTAAAATGAGCATTTGAAAACGAAAGTGAGCATTCGATGTTATAAGCGCTTTTGTTAAGTTGTATTGACTTATATGGATATGTATGTATATGTATAAGAACTTTGGAATTTGATGACGTTAATGCGACGAGTTTTTGCAGATGGCACCGGGCAATCGCAAACGGGCTACCGCGACTCCATCTACATCAGCAAGGGCAACTGGCCCTGGTGATTTCTCTGCTAGCACGGGTGAGTCCAGTACAGTGAAGGGTCGAGGACGCACCCGTGGCATGGGGTTGGCTAAGTACGTTAAGGCTCACGGCCGTATCCGGATAGAGATATCAGATGATGGACACACTCAAGTCGGACAACATAATTCAGCGTTTAATACAGCCATAGGAGCTACAGCTCGATATGAAGCTCCCCAAAACTACGTATCTTGGAGAAAGATACCGTGAGAGACGAAAATGAACCAGCTATTCCCTTCGCTACTTGTAAGTTTTCGATATTGTTTGTTATTTAACATTTTTATTTTATACTTATTTTTACTCGAATTTTCATGTAGGAATGGTTCGACTTCGATCTGACCCAAGTGAATGTCCAACAATATATTGACTACCACATGAGGAAAAGTTATAAAGATTATAGAACAAAAGTCCTGAAACCAATATTCGACGAACATGGACCTTCAAATGCTCCACAACACAAGCCTGATTTTATAGAGGAACAAGATTGGACATTCTTATGTGAGCTTTGGTCTAGCAAAAAACACGAGGTAAATTTTGAAATAAACGGAAATTTATAATTGTCTTTGTTTTCGGTACTTACAGTGTTGGTGAATACAAGATAAATGTCACGCAAATGCGGAAAATCGAAGTCACTTGCGTTTTAACCACCGTGGAGGTTCGAAGCCATTTATCCAACATTGTGCCGAACATTTTGAGGTAAATATATCATAACGTAAAATTTAACAGTTAATTGTTTTTACTAATCTGGAATAATATTGAATTTATTTTATGTTTATAATAGAGTAGCACAGGTGAGGTGCAATCATTTCCAGATTTTTTCCGTGTGACGCATTACAATGAGAGAATAAATGGATAAATGAAGAAGCCGAACACTGCTATGTAAGTTTCAGTTTTTAAAATAAAATAATTAATATTATATATGTTAATTTTTTTCTCAAATTCTAATATTAACTTATTTTTTGAAACAGAACGAAATGATGGAACTCCAACATCAAACTCAGGAGACAGGGTCCGACCCCATACCAGATGAGCAGCTGTCGCAATTGGTTTTCAAGAATCAGACAGCTTACAACGTTGGTCTTGGCACTCGTAAGAAGCCAACGTCATCTGCACGCAATAGTGGTAATTCGGACAATGTCTCTCTTCGAGACGAGTTAGTCACCACCAAAGACGAGCTGCAGCAGACTAAGGAGAAGCTACAACAGGTCACGGTGGACCACGAGAAGAAGATGATGGACCACAGAAGAAGATGGAGCAGTTGGAACAGCAACTGCTGGCTTTCCGTCAGATGTTCAAGGCCTCAATGAGTCATGGTGCATCGGGCTCGAGCGTCCCCCCATCACAGTAGCAATTAATTTTATATTTGGTTTTGTATAAACATTTTGAACAAATAGATTTAATATAATATTTCTTTTTTCTAAAAAAATTTCAATATAATATTTCGTCATTAATTACATTTTTTTCAACTAAATTAAATATTTTAGACCAAAAAATAAGTAAATTACTAATTTTTAAAAAAAATAAAATTTTTAACTTTTAGCGTCGAATATTTCGACGCTAATAGTATACAAAATGGCCGTTGTAAGCGTACATATAATTCTTTTTTAATATACGTTAGCGTCGACAAGTTTCGACGCTAAAATTCAAACCTCTAGCGTCGAATCTTTCGACGGTAATAGTAAAAAAAATGGTCGCTGTAAGCTTACATATAATACTTTTTTAATATACTTTAGCGTCGATACTTTTCGACGCTAAAAGTTTGAATTTTTGCGTCGATATATTTCGTCGCCAAATATACAATATAGCGTCGAAATAAATTGGACGCAGAATACTGTTTTTTAGCGTCGCAGTTAACTATTTCGACGCTAAAAGTGATTTTCGTCGACATTTTATCGTCCATTTTTTGCGTCTAATTTTTCGACGCTAAATATAATTTGCGTCGAAATATTCACTTATGGAGTCGAAACAATTCGACGCTAAATGGTCTAATTCTTGTAGTGTCAGCAAGGGGCCTTGCATATTTACATGACCACTGTGACCCAAAGATCATTCATCGTGATATAAAAGCTGTAAATATTTTGTTGGACGATGAGTTTGAGACTGTTGTTGGTGACTTTGGTTTGGCTAAACTAATGGACTACAAAGTGACCATTGGGTATATAGCCTCGGAATATCTCTCCACAGGGAGGTTGTCAGAGAAGGCCGATGTGTTTGGTTATGGTATCATGCTTTTAGAGCTAATCACTGGACAGAGGGCATTTGATCGAAGGGGATGGCTTGGCAGAAACATGGGAACGGTGGCAGAACATTGAGGTAATTCGCCGCCATGAACTTGAACGGGTTCCACCGCGAAACTTTGAATCGATTGTCGACTCTACTGACAAGCTTCTTGCTTTCGAATTATCCGGCCTGAGATTACCTTTGCTTGGAAGACAAGAAAATGAGTTACCTGTCTTTTAACCATTTTGTTAGGGTTTAATTTGTCTTTCTTTTAGCATTCAGTTTTTTAGTGTTAACTTGTTTCCGTTTGATCATGAATTCGAATCGTGAAAAAAATACTTATAATGGGGTGAAAATATATTTAAAACACGAATATTGTGCGCTAGATACAACCGTCATTCAATTAGATCATCTATAAATCATTGATTGTGCATATAAATCCTTCTAGGGTCAGTTATGTTTTCCTGTTTGTGGTAAAGCAGTGACAAAATTTACAGGTATATGTATATTTTGGTTTCTATAGAACATTTCTCTTTCTGTGACAACATTCAAGCAGGCTTGCTGGTTAAATTTTTATGCTCAAGCCTTATTTCCTAATTAATTACAATAAATTGCTCACCCATATTCCAAGCAACTTCATAGAACAAGTTATATAAATAATTTTAAATTCAACCGCAAATTCATATCAACATATATATATATATGATGGTGTTATATATATTGTCACACATTGTAATGTAAGCGACGTTGCTCAAGTTATATAAAAATATTTCATATCGATTATTAAATAGACTTTAGTATAACGATGCCAGCGGATATAAAATTCTTAATTTTTAGGATATATGTACGTGTATTCGTATCCGAAACATCATATCCACAACTTATCTATATCTGCTAAATTTTTCAGTGTCAATATCTACATTTGCATACACCTGAAATATCGGTAAAATAAAAAAATATACTAACAAATGAGTTATATTCGCTACAACAGATTTATTTAATACAAATCTAATAATTTAATACAAATTTGTTCAATAGAATTTTGAAGATCAATTTCAATATAATTATCACTTCAATTCAGTATAATTCTAAAGACTAAATTCAATATAAGTAACTTATACAGTCTTATTTTTAGATTATGCTTATTTATTTAGTGCTAATTGAAAATATTTCCGAATATTTATAATGTTACAATTTTTTTTTTTGTAATTGTACGAAAAAATATTCCAAAACTTGCAAATATTTATGGGTAATAGGATTGGTAAATGGCCCGATTTTGAAATGTCTATCGTTAAATTCAATTATTATTTGTTTATATTTTTAAGATATTAGAAAAATTAAATTTATTAAATTTTGAATTGGTATTATTAATATAATATTAAATAAAAAATATGATTAATTTTTTCAAAAATCTAGTTTATTCGCCAACCATAATTGGCAAAGGCGGCCCTTTTCAACCAATCAATGGCATGTGATCTGAGAAAATTTTTGGTGCAACAGTGGTATCACGTCATCCATGCAACAAGTTAATCATTTTATACCACGCATGTTAAAAAGTTAAAAAACAACTAAAAAATAGGAAGAAAATTAAACATGTCATTTTTTAATTCGCTGGTGGTACCACGTCACCCATACCACCGTTACACCGACATTTACTCATGTGTTCTTGTATTAACTCATATCCTAATACCACGTGTCCTTTCCACCTCCACCGCTTTCCCTCCAGTTCATTTATTTTCTTATTTTTCTCTTTATTGTCACTGCATTGTCTTCATCCTCCTCTAGGCTCTCCCACCACGAGGCCACGGAGTCTCTGTCAAAAATCCAACGATGAATCAAAATTAGGAATTAGGGTTTTGATTTTGATCAGTTTCTAAACATACCCAGTTGGAACAAATGGCTTCTTGTTCTTTTTCTTCTTCATTGGCTTTGCCAGAACTGAGCTTTTTGTCTCCTAAAACTACTTCAAGATACCAACTTTCACTATCAAAACAGTCTCTTTATAGAAATTCTTTGTATAAGACCTACTCCAGATGCAATCTTGGCCGTAGGATTAGAGTTGGAGCTGGGAAAGAAGATGGGAGTGTTGTAGTTGAAGAGAAGAGAGAGACTGAGTTGATTAAAGGATTGAATGGTTTAGAGTTAAATGGAAATGGCTCTGTGAGTAGGAGTGATAGTGTTGGTAGTGTTAATGGTGATGTTAATGGGTATGCAAATGGGAGTTTGATGAAGTATGTGAATGGGGATGGGAATGGGAATGGAATGGCAGTTGAAGTAGCTAGGGAATCTGAGGAGGAAAAGTTTAATAAGGAAGATGAAAGGAAGAAGAAGGTTGAGGAGATTGGTAAAGAAGAGGCTTGGTTTAAGAAAACTGGCCAAGAGAAAGTTGAGGTATGAATTTGATCATGTTAATTGTTGTTTTCATTTGCGTTCATTGAATTTAGTAGTGCATTTTCTTTTTTGTAGAGTACTAATATTTGGAAATTGACTGAATGCGGGTTCAGTGTTTCCTAGTTACTTTCTTATTGGAGTTTAAATGCTGTTACTGGCCCCGACCTATAAGTTTAAGCTTTTGAAATTACTAGTTACTAAATATGGTATTAGTGTCACTTTCATCAAGAGTTCATATGTTAGGATCCAGAGTTGTTTTTGTTGAGTCATACAAGATGTGCTTTTAGCATTTTGACGTGGGGGGAAACTGCTCTTGCCTGTGAGGGGGGTGTTTTATGGTCTAAAGTTTAAACATTGAGTTGTTACCTATCCGCTTAGCTTTAGGATTAATGATTCCTTAGCAACTTTTTCTGTGATGCACTTATTTTGCAATTCAAAGATACTGAGGAAGAAACAAAGGATGATTTTAGTAATTAAACTGATCGCTCAGCTAGGGATTGTAATTTGTAATTGTTGGTGGATGTTGCATTAGAAGTTAGGTTAATTAACCAACTATCGTGCCTATCAAATTTTGTTTATGAAAAAGCATTGGCTTTCATGAATAATGGTTTTTGTTGGAGAATTTGAAAAGCATCGACAACCTGGTGGTAGTAGATTTCAGTAATGTGGTAGTAGCATTGAGTAGATACTCTCCAACAAAACCCATTATTTTGAAATGCAAGTCTTATTACTTTTATTATTCTTTGAAATCATTTTAGTTACTCACATTAGAACTTCCATTTTTATATTTATGTGTATCATTATAGTAGGGAAAAAAATGCTAAGTTTGGTGGAATCATAGATAAGAATGGTTTATAGATCGATTCTTACAGACAGTGTCATCTTATGGCAATGCATGTTGCAGGTTTCTGTTGCTTCTGGGGGCCGCTGGAGTAGATTCAAAACATACTCAACTATTCAAAGGACCTTGGAAATATGGGGATCCATTCTGACATTTATCTTCAAAGCATGGCTGAACAATCAGAAGTTTTCCTATCGAGGTCTGACACTTAGCAAATTGATCTTGGTCGATTAGAAATGTAGACTGGGCTTTGGTAATCATTACACTGTAACTTGATTTTTCTTAGCTTGACTATTATAATTCTCAGTTATGATGACTGTACTGTTTGCTAATGAACGCCCCAACTAATAAAGTTTCTGTGTAGATCCTAGATGTCACATGATTATTTCAATTTAGGTTGAGAGAATCATCTGATACTAAGCCCATATATGTCTTGCAACGACCTTTTTTGTTATTCTTTACTTTTTCCTTGCTTGCGTATGAGGTTTCCACGAAATAGCACTCGTAAGTCTAATTAGTCAGTTTTAAGTCTTTTCCTTGAAACTGAGTTCATATTTGATAGGCTGTATTTGATCTTGGGGGAATATGTATATATAAGCAGGTGGAATGACTGAGGAGAAGAAAGTCCTAAGGCGGAAGGCCCTTGCAAAGTGGTTGAAGGAAAGTATTTTGAGATTGGGTCCTACTTTTATCAAAATTGGCCAGCAGTTTTCCACAAGAGTAGACATTCTTGCTCAAGAATATGTGGATCAGTTATCAGAACTTCAGGTTGAATTTCTTCATTTCAACCGTAAATTTATTGATACTTCATGCTGCCTTTCCTCATATCATGAATGTACAGCCTGCATGGAGATGCATATTTTGTCAGCATAATCATTCTTATTTTTTTTCGTCGGAAACAAATCTATCTATCTATATACTATTATATTTCTAAACCTAATAGTGCTCTCTCCTTAATTTAAAGAGATTCGGCCAATCAAAATTTTTCCTTCAGAATTGTGGGGATTAATGGCTTCTCATCTCCAATGCAATGAATTGAATGAATGCAATTAATGGTTTTATTTCAATTTTTTTTTTTTTTAATTTTGGGGAATAATGGCTTATCATGCCCAATGCATTGAATTGATTACAAAGATGTGTTTTGCTTTAATTGCTTCTCATCTCCAATGCAATGAATTGAATGAATCAGTGGTTAGGGTCATAATTAAAGGCTATTTGTATTCTTAGAATTGAAAGTTTTTTAAGATTTTAATGCTTTAATACTATCATAAAACATAACTTTATTAAATTGAACATAGTTAAAGACTGTATTCTTAGAATTGAAATTTTTTTGAGATTTTAATGCGTAGATAATATATCAAAACCCAATACCACCTTATCTGCAGTTCTCGCTTTGAATTTAATGCCTAGGCCATGTTGGACAATTATGACCCATAGCATCACTATTTGTAAAAGACATGATATTTTTGTACAAATTAACTATGTGACAAAGGAAATTGCTATTTTATCATTTTGTAATTGGATTATTTGGATATATAAATGATAAAAGTCCATATGGTTAAATCGGATTAATAAGATATGAGACAATATTAATCCACGAACGGTTTAATCATTAAATATCTCTAGTCGTAGTATTATCGAGAATGGACATCGATAATGCGGAATAAACTAGTATTACACTTGTGCGCGTTATGGAAGCTTAACGGCATAGTTCTCATATATTTAAGTATTGGATACTTATGCAAGTGCGATAAGAGGTTCTGTTAGCCGTTGGACCGGGAACAGCTTCGCTCTGGATAAACCCCTCGGAGTCCCATTGGTATTATGACTATGTGTATGAGAATCTGAATCAGGGTAGGTGTATGTGGTCTTTAACTTGAGACTTGCATCGCTAATACTTGCGACAATCAGTATACTTTGGTTTTGGTCGTCCGGAGCCTTAACAGGTTCTGTGTACGTCTCTGCTGGGTTTACTGAGAATCGTAGTGTATTGGGTGTGATGTCAAGATGGGAGTATCACTTCAGTCATATAAAGATGATGATCACGCAGGATATGGTACTAGTACTCTTAAATGCTGCAGTTATCGGGATAGTATGACTAGGTCATGATTATCCGATTACAGAGACTATATACGCGAGATCCGATATATGCTTCGTACGGGGCAGACACAATTCCAGCCCTAGGCTTAGCATGTGACATCCGATATTGGATCGTATTACGCAATACTTTGTATACTATGCCTGATACAGATTATATATTCCTCGTTGAATATTTCTGGAGAATTGGGTAGGCACGGTGCTTTGCTAGAAGCCAATCATGTCTTGTAAATCGGTGAGAATGTGGTACAGGGTACGCACGTGTTTGGATAGTTCGATGACCGTATTTACTGCCAACATATCCAAGAATCTCTTGGGTCTCTTCCCAAAGATTCACCAATGACATTTGACTCGAACAGAATTAATCTGGGATTAATTATGAGAGAGAAAATTAATCTGGGATTAATTACGGTAAGAATTTATCTGGGATTAAATTCGTCTAGAAGAGAGAACGCGATTAATTTAGAATTAATCGATTAAATAATATATCGAATATATTAATCGAAATCGGATTTCAATGCGGAATTAAAATTGGATTTTAATTCGGGCGAACGAATTAATTTGGAATTAATTTGTAAGCAACTTTCGTAATAATTTTGCTAGGCATTATTATTTAATTCAATTGGAATTAATTATGTCGCGACGGAAAATTCGTTTAATCGGATTAAACAAACCCGGGCCCAAAGTGTGTTGTGTAAGCCAACTTAAATTTGGAATTTAAAAGTGGTGGGACCCACTTTACTTACATCAGTTGTCACACACTTGATGGAAGTAGTTGGATGCATTTAATGCATTCTTTTTCAACACACCAAGTCATGTTTTTTGGAAAACATGTTTTTTAGAAACAATTCACTTCTCTCTTTCTTCTTGTTGCCGTGAACCTTCTCTTCTCCAAGGGAAAATTTTTCTTCAAATTTTCTTAAGCTAGCACTTAAAAGAGTTGAACGAGGTGTTAGGGAAACTCACCCAAGAGTTGGAAACACTCAACAAAACTTGGAGCTTCTACATCCATTGGAAATTTTTGAAATTTCCCCAACTCAATGTAAGTTATTCCGCAAACTTTACTTGTTATAATTCACACACAAATCTTGTTTAGAGATTCTTGGCATGTATAGGACACACTAACAGGCCAGTCATGGCCGATTCGTATTCCCCGCGTGGGGGCTGATAAAATCCATTGTGCTTGGTTTATGTTATTGAAGTGCATTAATTCATCATTATGTTTTGAGCTCATTGATATAAGCTTGTGAAACTGGTTCAATGAGAAATTCATTTGCCATGACCAATTGATTCTTTATACTATTGTTTATATTTAATTTGTAATTAATTGATGCCAAAGATTGAACGACCTATCCACAATTATAATCTTTTAAGCATGGTTTAGAGTCCAGTCGTAAAAACCATCGAGAAAGATAAATTATTAGCTAAAATCACGAAATTGCTAAACGATGATGAAACAACTCCTGTTAAGGCATATGGGGATTTGGCATACCATATTACCATGTTACTCATAGTGGTAGGGTTTGTTTGCTAGCATTCTTTAGTTTTTATAATTTTCTTGTTTGTTGAAGCTGAGTTGTTGGAAAAAATTTGCTTTTTTTGTTTTGATGGAGTGGAATTCAGGTCATATATATGAGATAGGAATCGAGAGAATAATAGGAGACTTATTTAAGATATTTAATTTAAGTCGGTATTTTGGAAATTTTATTTTGGGGTTTCATGAATGTTACGATTATTTAATTGGTTATTTTGCTTGCAGGTTTTTAAGACTTAAATTTTGTTCATTTTTATGAAGCATCTTAGAAATTATCTTGTTGTAGTTAATATTGAGTATGAGTAGTGACAAGTTTGGCTGAGAAAATGTCTCACGTGTGCATGAGTAACCTGGATTCACGAGTTTTTGAGCAGTATCTTGAGGATGAGATCGTTTTTTTTTTAAACCACAATAAGTGCTTTCTTATAAGAATGATATAGACACGTGCAAGTGTAATTAATATTAGATTGCTATGAAAGGAAAGTAGTGAGAATCTTGTTATTTTCTTACTTCAAAAGCAGTTTAAATCCTAAATTATAATAGGAAATACCATATAAATGTGTTTAATCAAAATTAACCCGCGCATCGCACGGGGATATAGGCTACTTATTCTTATGTTGATATGTTCTTTATCTCTTTCCTGACAGTGGAAATGAGAGTCAAGGCTATCTGGTTCAAATTTTCTAGGACTGATCTTCCTTATTTCATTGTTTCATTCATGTCATAGTGTCAGATATGGTGGATGATTTTCATAAAACACAATGTACTATTGTTAAAAGTTACAATTCTGCAACAACTTTTAAATTTTGAGGCTTTGTCACTAGTAAATTGTTTTGAATAAACTTCTCATGTAATATTTCTGATAGCTAGAAAACTATTAATAATTGGCAATTATATAAATTTTTTATTGTATCCAGGATCAAGTCCCTCCTTTCCCATCAGAGACTGCTGTATCTATAGTCGAAGAAGAACTTGGAGCTCCCGTGGATGATGTATTTGAACGTTTTGATTTTGAACCAATAGCTGCTGCTAGTCTTGGTAACTTTGATTTCATTTCAAATGCTTTTGATGGCAAGATTTCAGAAATCAATGGAACAATGTTGTTAAATCATTCAATATTGCTCATTTAACTGAAGAATCCAAATATTTCATCTTTTCTTTGCAGGTCAAGTCCACCGGGCAAGACTGAAGGGAGAAGAAGTTGTTGTTAAAGTACAAAGGCCTGGTCTCAAGGATCTTTTTGATATTGATCTAAAGAACCTTAGGGTGAGAATTTATTTTTTCAGAATTCTATGCTCATTCCATCATTTTCATGTATTTTTTGGTGCTTGAAAGTTGATACTTCTGCCATGTTTTATGACTCATTGGCCATTATTATATCTCATACTGCTAGGTTATAGCTGAATATCTTCAAAAGGTTGACCCAAAATCAGATGGTGCAAAGAGAGATTGGGTTGCTATATATGATGAATGTGCAAGTGTGTTATATCAGGTAGAGAATTTTTTTTTTTTTTGGATAACTATTTTTGGTCCTCTGTTCACTGCTTATGTTTTCATAGCTAATAGTCATTAAAATTTCAGGAGATTGATTACACCAAGGAAGCTGCTAATGCTGAACTTTTTGCTAGTAATTTCAAAGACATGGATTACGTAAAAGTCCCAACCATATTATGGGAATACACCACACCACAGGTTCGTCCTTCAGAAATTAGTTTTCTTTCATCTGTTCCTCCTCCTTTCTTTCTTTTTTAAATCACGTATATTATCTCATTTTGTGTTTATTCATGTATATATGTGTAGATCTTGACCATGGAGTATGTGCCAGGGATCAAAATAAACAGGATACAATCTTTAGATCAATTGGGTGTTGATCGAAAAAGGTCAAGATAATCCCATCACTAGTTCTAGTCATATCATATCATGCTATAGTGTGTTACTTTCTACTTATGCTTTCAATGCTATACCGCTCAATTAAACTCTCTTCTCTCTTTTCTTGTGTAGGTTGGGTCGATATGCTGTTGAATCTTACTTGGAACAAATTCTTTCACATGGTTTTTTCCATGCAGACCCTGTAAGTAATTTTTATTCACTATTTATTTGTGATGTACAAAGATGTTTAACTAGATTTTCAAATTTTCATCTATGGCCGCGTAGCTCACCGCAAGACGGTCTAACGCCGCCTAGCGCCTAGAAGACATCTAGGCGGCTGCCTAGACAGTCTTTTAGAACTCTGCTTCAATACCTACACGCCTGTTATTTCCTTCTTTTTCAGTGTAATATAAAGATAACCGTACTCTATATGTATCATGATTACATGATGGTATCTATGCTAATACCGATCCTTAACATAGATGTTTCTCCTTTTTCCCATTTTTGCAGCATCCAGGAAATATCGCTGTAGATGATGTAAATGGTGGAAGATTGATCTTTTATGACTTTGGTATGATGGGAAGGTACTTTCTAGACTATCTATTAATCACTTACGATAAGTATTCCCAAGCAATATTTTATGAAGTTCTCTGTAGTGGCTTTCCTTTTGCTGAAGTATCACATGTGATGACAACTTGCAGTATTAGTCCAAACATTAGAGAAGGTCTGGTGGAAGTATTTTATGGAGTTTATGAGAAGGATGCAGATAAGGTAGAGAAAAACCCTAGGTTCAAGATTATTTCTATCGTACTTCATTATTTACTTTGTGATTGCGACTTGCCAGGTACCTGTGATTTACTTCTTCATGGAAACCTTTACCTTAGTGCAGGTCCTTGATGCAATGGTTCAAATGGGTGTTCTTGTGCCTACTGGAGATATGACAGCTGTTAGGCGAACGGCTCAATTCTTCCTTAACAGGTTCTCCTGATGAGGAAAAAATAATTGCTTATTTTATTTTCCTCTATCAATTTTCTGTTTTAATAAAAACATGGCAAAATTTGATTGACGGTTTACCATTTACATGCTCTTCTTGGCCAATCATTTCCTTAATGCTAATAACCTTTTTTCCTTTTCTGAAAGTGGGAAATAAAGCTTTTAGACAAATTATTAGATGCAAGATGTAGTTAATATAGGGATCAAGCATTCTGAGACAATGTAAATGTGCCAAAATAATGAGAAAGATAATTTCTAGTGTAAATGCTCATTTCATTTAAATGTTTTTGTGACAATGTAATTCATAAATTCAATTAATAACAGTTTTGAAGAGCGTCTTGCTGCACAAAGAAAGGAGAGAGAAATGGAAAAGCAAGAACTTGGCTTTAAAAAGCCATTGAGCAAGGAGGAAAAGATAGAGAAAAAGAAGCAACGTCTTGCTGCAATTGGTAATTCACTTTGCTTTATTTTATATGTGGTTTTACTGTTGACTGGATTAGTTGTAGAATATACCTTGCGGACTATTAGAAACTGGATTTTTATGTGGCATTTTGTCCAGTAAGTATGAGGACTATTACATTTAATTAATTAATGTAGTAAATCTGCTAAAAGCTTTCCACATTTTAGTGAATCAAGTATTTAATTGAAGAATTCATATCCAGAGAAATAACCGTTAAACTTATTGCATTGTCTCCCATGATTTAGTTTATATTTCTGAACTTTGATATACTCAAAAATGCAGCTAAGCCTTCATATCAGGATATTGTGAAAATTTTGTTGGATTAATATAACATCCTCATAGTTCTTTGGATTTGTTTGCTATGGGAGTTGCTACTCACAGCTGTTGCAACATCTTACCAGGGGAAGATTTATTAGCCATTGCAGCAGATCAACCTTTCCGATTTCCTGCAACATTCACATTTGTTGTTAGAGCATTTTCAGGTAATGTATAAGAATTTTGGTGGATTCGTTGCCTTTATTCAAGAGTTATCTCAGAATATTGATGAGCAAATTTTTTTCTGCAGTTTTGGATGGCATTGGGAAGGGCCTTGATCCTCGGTTTGACATTACTGAGATTGCAAAACCGTGAGTTTGTTTAAGTTCCATTAGTTCTTTCTAAATAATTTCATGTAAGCTCGCAAAAATTTTGCAGCCATTTATTTTAATGAATAACAGACATATCCTGCCTGCTTTCCTTTATAGTTATGCGCTGGAATTGCTAAAATTTCGCAGAGTTGGGGTTGAAGTTATCTTGAAGGCAAGATTGAGTTATCTGGACAACTGTGATTTTGCATACTGTCATATCATTATTCCATTTTCATCATCTATTATTTAAATGTTTCAGGATTTCAGAAACAGATGGGACCGGCAATCCCGAGCATTCTACAACTTATTTAGGCAGGCTGACAGGGTTGAAAAGCTCGCTGAAACTATCCAACGATTGGTATGGTTCAGTATTGTTTTACTGACTTCTAATTATCACTTGCGTTATATGTATGTTGCCATTGCAATGTAATTGATTTTACTATTTTTATTGAAATCTATTTGTAGGAGCAAGGTGACCTGAAGCTTCGAGTTCGAACTTTAGAGTCTGAAAGGGCATTCCAACGTGTTACCGCTGTTCAGAGGACTGTTGGGAGTGTGAGTTCATCCGGCACATAATCTTACATTCTTTTCTTCACTCTTTGAATCCTTCTTTGATCTTTCTCTTTCTCATAAAAGATTGTTCAGTGAAACGAGTGTAGGATAGTCATTGAGATGATTTGATTACTTAGTTTTGTGAGACTACTCTCTTACTCCGGGATATCCACTTAATGATCATCTCTTTGACCAATCAACAGGCTGTAGCTGCTGGAAGCTTGGTAAACCTTGCGACAATTTTGTATCTAAACTCCGTTCGAGTGAGTATCCATTCTATTTTTTGCTAGTTTTATCTTATGCAGCATTTAGAGCCATTTGGTACTTAATTTAAATCTAATCAATTGTTCAATTGATTATCTACTGTAGGTGCCTGCCATTTTAGCATATGTTGGATGTGCATTCTTCGGTTGCCAAATCCTGTTCGGAATCATAAAGGTCAAGAAATTAGACCAACGGGAAAAATTGATCACTGGAACTGCTTAACTAGTTGGTGAGTAAAACTATACCTGTAACTCGATCCTAGCATGTATTTTTTTGTGCTTTTCATCACCGCGTGCAATCTTATCACTATTCCTTTTCTGCAGACTCGACACAACTTAATGGTGGAAGTTAATGTCATACAAAAGCTCATGTTTGAAGCTCTGAATTTATCATCTCCTCAAAGAAACCGAGAACTATATGGATGTGTTCTTTTAACCTCAACCCGGGGAGAAATCTTCAACTTTCATTCGACATCATTCGTAAGCATAAACACTTGAACTCTGCATTTTCAAGGTTAGATTAGAGTGAATTTCCCACTAGAATATTTTCATTACATGTGATGACAGTTTTTACAGCCCTAATATTGTAGAGTTGCATTTGTGTCAATTTTATGGTCAAAATATTGGCATTAATTTTGTGTAGCAAGCCACCCAAAAGGATTCTATAAGATGGGCTGACCATATGCTTTTTGTATAAATGTTGTAACATAAAGAAAATTTTATTTACATTGTACAATGAAGAATGACTTGCAAGTGAAGTAAAGTAACATTCTATGTCTTTTGGTACAATTTTTTAATTTTTAATTTTTTAATTAATTAATTTTTTTTTTATGAAGTGTACATTGACAATTCTGTTATTAGACCCACATAAATTTTCTTTTTATATCAAGTATGATTGTGCAAATTATATCTGAATTCATCTCTTATTTTTTAAAAATAAAAATAAGTCCCTGTATTTTTTGTTTAGTCGTTCTGAGAATTTTGGATGTAAAATAAAAATAATAACGTGGAGATTGTGAAAAGGATGGAAATTATTAAAAGAAAAATTTATGGCTTCTAATGTATTCACTATACACCATTTATCCTCCTACTATTTTTGTAATAGCCTATTCCCAAACCTCAAAAAATCAAAATTCT
>SKCR01034195.1:0-32409 GCA_019454045.1 Zanthoxylum bungeanum | reverse complement strand
ATAAATAAAGTAAAAGTACAATAAAAGAAAATGCTGAGGTAAAAGGATCCACTTTTTTACTTCTATTTTAGATATCTCCCTTAATATAATATATTAACTTTGCATGATAATTACCAACCAGCCATATAGGCGGTATCCAGATTAAGTCAAATTAATAATTAATTATCAACCGACCAATCATGCGGTATCCAGTTTAGTCAGGTTAAAACCAATTTAAATAATTATCAACCGACCAATATGGCGGTATCCTCGTTAAGTCAGGTTTTAACTAGTTTATATATTATAATTAAGGGAGATTAATCTAAATATTAGTAATAAAAGTTTTACCTTTTACCCCAGCAAAAGGGGAGTTACCTCCTCATTACTGAAAAGTAAAAACTGAAAATTAAAGAAAGAAAAGTATGTGCGTAAAAGTAAATTGCGGAAAGTAAAAACTAAAAAGTAAAGAAAAGAAAGTGCGAAAGAGGAATTAATTACTAAAAGCTATATAAATAAACAAACAAGATACAATCTTCTTAGTATTCTTAAGGAATTCCTTAGAAAAAAGTATGAATTTTACAAATGAAATGGCTTGGTATTTATAGGCAAAATTTTGCCTCCATCAAATCATCCACCAAATCAATTATTAATTGCTCCACTAATTGCTCCACTAATTGCTCCACCAAATCCATTATTAATTGCTCCACTAATCTCTTATCATGTTTGGTGATGATTTGATAATTTTTATTATTTATTTATTAATTTATTTTTTAGCTTTGAAAATGATTGAAAGTGACTTTAATAATTACACACTACACACTTCTGGATGGTTCATCAATTTCGGGCATGAAATCTTCAGAATTCGAAATTATTTTGTCTTTCCAAGTTGTAGATCTGTGAGTCTTCTTTAATCTGGAACTTGAATCAGCTCAATCCGATATCGGAGTAAAACGTTATGCCAAACATACGAAAGATGCGCAAAACTGGAATTTCCAAAACAGCACTTCGTCAAAACGCCCTTTCAAGTTTCCAATCTCCAAAATTAAAATATCAAGTCCAATAATTGCCCTTATTTGACCCATATTTCATCCTAAATGATTTCATTGAGACCCGATATTATTTTATCTGCAAAATAAACTAAAACACATCAAAAAGTTCATCAAACCCGAGAAACTAAACAAAATATTAAGTTAAAGGGGCGGTAAATATTGATATATTTTCCGCTCATCATAGGCATCGCATTTTCGCATGTGAAACCCGATGATGAGTCTCAGTTTGAGGAACTACCTTTTTAGCTAAGGATATTGCGGGAAACGGAGGTCGGAAGGGGAAATTCAGAATAAGTACGTCATCAAGTTCATTTCACAAGTTCACTGTCTTCGTTAGTGCTGCGTTCGTTACTTCGTTCGAACGTCAGGCAGTTTGCGGAAGTTCGTGTAGCGTTCTAATTGGCGTTCGAACGGCGTCGGTGTTTCTGGTTTTGCTGCTAGCCTCGCACCCCAGCCCAATTAGCCCCCAAAGCCCATAAAAACACATCCCAATTAATAAAACACATTTAAAACACATGGGAAATTAAATTAAATATTAAAAAATATTTAAACCATTTACCAATTAAATAAAACATAAAATATAATCATACCTAATAAAGATAAATCAAATATATTAACTTCCTAACCAAACAAAATCACATACTAAATTAAAAAGATGTCATGCCTAATTAAAATCAATCATAACAAATTAAATATTTTGCATTCCTAATCTAGCCAAATTTTGTCCCCCATCAAATCCCTTGCTTTCCTTGTCTAACACCAGATCATATCTCTCTTTAATGCCAAAATCCCTTCCTTGTGAGACAAAGTGAAACCCTAGCCCTTCTCTATATAAACAACCCCTAACCAAGACATGCATCCTCTAGCTCATACAGATAACTCACACAAAAATCACAACACAAAGAACCTTAGCCACTCACGGCAATAGCAATAGGAAGAACACAAACCATTCCCCTCATCTCCTCCACTCCATAACCGAAAACAGCACCCTCCTAAACCTCTACCCATCACTGAAAATCTCCCCATACAGCAGCCCTCCATCACCGAAAATATACCTCCAAACAGCAGCCCAAACACACCCCAAACAGCCCTTGAAACACGCCTGGACAGCAGCCCAAACCACTCCCAAAACAGTCCCTAAAATCCCTTAAAACAGTAACATAAACTGCACTTATAATCCTTAAAAAATAACCACACAAAACTACACTAAAAAAAACCACGGAAAACATTCGAAACAGTTCGTTGAAACGTCAAAACAGGTGACCTGAACAGTGAGTAGCAAAGCAGAGACCGAACAGCAGCAGAACGGAGACCGAACAGCAGCAGAACGGAGACCGAACGGCAAGCAAAACAGCAAAACAGTGAGCTAGGGCGTTAAACCAGTGAACCGGAGAAGTTGAGGAGTTGTACCCTTTCCGACGTCCGTGAAACGCAAGCCCGAAAGTTGGCAAAAAGGTTAGACCTGAGGGTACTTTCCACACTCATCTTTATTTGATTTTTGTTATTTGTTTTAACTGTATTTTAATTATTTGTTGAATCTTGTGTGTGTATGATGTGTGTTGTGGGTATTGGATGAATGAAAGAGTGTCTCTTGCGGTATATAGGATGGAAACCCAGACGTAAATTCCGTAGCCAAATCCGAATGGACGGTAGTGCGGTCTGTACTTGGGATACAACTCCACGTACCGCTTGAGTAAACGGCACCTTCTTTTGTTTCGTGTTGCTTTGATTTATTTATTTATTTTTCGTCACTTGAATTCTGCATGTTGCTTATTTATGTATGATTCAATCGAGCGCATGGGCTTAGTAAGTGGAATGAAAGATCCCCTAATGGGAGGGGTTAAAGCCCTTTACCACGATGCTTCACCGCACCGGTTGATGTGTGTTCGGTTGAATGCAAGATACTTTCAATCGGGCATACTACGTTTGATATTATTGTTTTTTAATTCTTTGTATGCGTGATTCAATCGAGCGCATGGGCTTAGTAAGTGGAATGAAAGATCCTATACGGGGAGGGGTTAAAGCCCTTTACCACGATGTTTTGCCGCGCCGGTTGACGTGTGTTCGGTTGAATGCAAGATACGTTCAATCGGGCATACTAAGTTTGATATTATTGCTTTAAATTCGTTGTATGCATGATTCAATCGAGCGCATGGGCTTAGTAAGTGCAATGAAAGATCCCCTATGGGGAGGGGTTAAAGCCCTTTACCACGATGCTTTGCCACGCCGGTTGATGTGTGTTCGGTTGAATGCAAGATACGTTCAATCAGGCATACTAAGTCTGATATTATTGTTTTTTAATTCTTTGTATGCGTGATTCAATCGAGCGCATGGGCTTAGTAAGTGCAATGAAAGATCCCCTATGGGGAGGGGTTAAAGCCCTTTACCAGGATGCTTTGCCGCGCCGGTTGATGTGTGTTCGATTGAATGCAAGATATGTTTAATCGGACATACTGAGCTTGACATTGTTGTCTTTATTCTTTGTGTTGCATGCATCAGGTCTGGTTCCGTTCAAACGCGTTCTCGAATGCTACACGAACGCGAACCTTCTGTTTACCGTTCGAACGCGTTCTCGAACGCTACGCGAATGCACACACACTTTCTTAGTCTCATCATACATCAGGTTTGGTTCCGTTTGAACGCGTTATCAAACTCTATACGAACGCGAACCTTCTGTTTACCGTTCGAACGCGTTCTCGAACGCTACGCGAACGCACACGCACTTTCTTAGTCTTATCATGCATCAGGTCTGGTTCCGTTCGAACGTGTTCTCGAACGCTACACGAACGCGAACCTTCTGTTTACCGTTCGAACGCATTTTCAAACGCTACGCGAACGCGCACCCACTGAACTGAGTCTTTTTCATCAGATTTCATACATAGTTTTCCTAGTAGCTATCCCCACATGTATGAATACAATGTGTTTAATGTATTATAATTCATATACCTATGTCATGATAACATTTGAGTATTATTTCTTGTGGTATATCGGATGGAAACCCAGACATAAATTCCGTAGCCGATTCCGAATGGACGGTAGTACGGTCTGTACTTGGGATACAATTCCACGTACCACCTGAGAAGGTGCTCACATGTGTGCTTGTGTGGTTAGTATGTGTGCTTGTGTTTTCTTAAATACAATATGCCAATGAAGTTGTATATTTATCGCTCATTTGATGTAATTCCAAGCATGCAATCTTAGATGTGAAATATATTTGTAAGTTTTATTTTGTACATGTGAATTTAGAAGCATGATACTCTTGGAATAAGTGCTACTTAAGCCTGATTAAATTTTACATAAATCCTTTCATTACAAGTGGCATGAGTAAGGGATCATTCCAAACCCAACGGTTTGAGGTCTTTCCCTTGCGAGGGGTGAGTGCGGCCTTAAATCTCATTTCCCGGTTCACACCGGGTGGCGACTCCATTATTCTCCAGTTTAGTCCCCCGTGGCTACTCCGTACTCCCGACCGGGCCGCGAGCCCGGGACAGTATGCGTCGTCCAGTTCCTGTGTCCCACACTTTCCCCAGCCATAACCGCAAAGCTAATGAATGATTATAACATTTTTTGTACGACATGACTCAGAATCCCTTTGTGAAGCTTGGGAGAGATACAAGGAGTTTCTCAGAAAATATCATCACCATGAGATTGCAAGTGGCTACAAGTCCAAACCTTCTACAATGAAATTTATGGACTGATGAGAACCACATTAGATGTTACTGCTGGAGGAGCTTTAATGGCAAAACAAGAGGATCAGACGTGGGACTTAATTGAAGAAATGGCCAATAATAATTCTTTGTGGCCAATAAAAATGAGCATGATCCAACGAATAGCAGGAATTTATGAAGTTGGAGCCAACATAGCATTGAGTGCCAAGCTGGATCAGATTTGCAAAAGTTTGGATACTCTTAACATGAAGGTTAATATTGGATACACACGTTCACCATATGGAGGAGCACCAGAGGCAGAATCATACAACTATCATGATGAGATGGTGAATTATGTCAGCAATTTTGACAAACAGGGGAACAATCCATATTCCAATACCTACAACAAAATATGGAGGAATCATCCCATTTTCGTATGGAGCAACAATTCAGGGCAAATGAACAATCCACCACCAGGATTCCAACAGAAGAACAAGGGCCAGGAGTATGAAAAGAAGCCAGAAATAAAAGATTTGCTTGTAGAGATGTTCAAAAAGCTAGAAGCAAAATACGACTCTCAAACAGCAAAATATGATGCTATGTTTCAATCTCAATCAACAGTAATTCAAAGTCAAGCAACATCTTTGAAAACATTGGAAAATCAAATGGGACAATTAGCCCATGCTCAGAGTTACAGACCGTAAGGTACCCTTCCTAGCAACACAGAACCAAATCCAAGGAAAATGAGGAAGGAGAAATATCATGTCATCACTTTGAAAAACGGTACTGAGATAAACAAAGATGTTAGAGTCAAGGCATCCACTGAGGAAGTTCCAAAAGAAAGCAGCGAAGCAGATCCACAGATGGAGGAAAAAGAGACAAAAGCAAATGATCGAGAAAGTTTCACTCCACCTCCATTTTTTCCACAGCGTCTCTAGAAAAATAAACTGGACAAGCAGTTTGCTCGATTCTTGGAGATCTACAAAAGCTCCATATCAACATTCCATTTGCAGAAGCGTTGGAACAAATGCCCAGCTATGTCAAATTCATGAAAGATATTATGTCAAGAAAATGAAGATTGGGAGATTACGAGACAATAGCATTGAAAGAAGAATGCAGCACCATCATTCAGAGGAAGCTTCCACCAAAGTTTAAAGATCCTGACAGTTTCATTATCCCTTACACCTTAGGAGAACATAACTTCGGTAAGGCTTTGTGTGATTTAGGTGCTAGTATTAACTTCATGTCTTTTTTCCATTTACAGTAAACTGCAGATTGAGAAGCAAAGCCTACCTCAATCTCGTTGCAACTTACTGATAGAATGCTCATATTTCTGAGAGGTGTAGTTGAAGATGTGCTTGTCAAATCGACAAATTCATTTTCCCAGCAGATTTTATTGTCCTTGACATGGAGGAAGACGAAGACATATCCATCATCCTTGGGAAACCATTCTAGGCTACAAGTCGAACCATTATTGACGTACAAAAATGTGAACTAACCATGGGGGTCAGGACCAAGAAGTAACATTCAATATTTTCAGAGCCATGGAATTCCCGAATGATGAAAAGAAAGAGGAATGTTTTAGACTTGATGTGATAGATAGTACCGTTTAGAACTCCGATGCAATGCAAAGTTCCACTGACAAACTTATTGCATGTCATCTGACGTGGAGCTTGAAGATAAAGCGTGATGTGCACTGAAGAAGTTAAATCTTGAAATACAAGCAACATGAGAGAAACGGCTCCACCAATTCAACGAATTGGAAGAATTTCACATACAGCCTTTTGAGAATGCCAAAATGTACAAAGAAAAGGCCAAGAAGAGACATGATGAGAAGTTAGTGCGCATATAACTGGAATCGGGGCAGCGGGTATTGTTAAACAAATCAAGGTTGAAACTTTTCCTTGGGAAGTTAAATTCAGGGTGGTCAGGTCCATTCTTAATCACCCAAGTTTTACCAGATAGAGCTGTTGAGTTACATGATCCCAGCTGCAATAAAATATTCAAGGTTAACAGCAAGCGTCTAAAGCACTATTGGGGAGAATCATTTGAGCAACAAAAAGAAAAGTTCATACTTTTAGATTCAGCCTAACGTTCGGGAAATTATGTCTAGCTGACGATGTTAAACTTAGCACTAGCAGGAAGGCAACCCATGTAATTTGTGTATATATTGAGGTTTGGTGTCTTTTATTTTTGTGTGTTTAATTTTTGTAGGTAAAGTCACATTTCAGGATGAAAGACGTTCTCGCAAATCTTCACAAGCAATTTCATTATCTCCCTCAAAACTCTTTGATGAAATTCTACAAAGCTCGCATGGAACGAATGAGACTACTGATGATCAAAATTAGGGATGTCAATTTCACCCACAAACCCGTAAAAACCCACCCGTAATGGGTAGGATTTGGTAAATACTTAAGCGAGTTTGGTAATTTAAAACAAAACCCACTGCGGGTTTGATAATTAAGCAAAACCAGAAGATACCCACTGCGGGTATCCGCTACCCGCAAGCTTAATTTTTTTTTATTTTATATCCTTAGGGTAAAAAAATCCCTCATATAAAAGGACTCACTAACATTCAATTTTTGAATTGCTCTCTCTTAATATTTTTGAATTACTTTTAGTCATGGTTCAATAATTTTGATGATATGAAATTAACATAATGAAAGATATTCAGCTAGTGATTCATGTATATAATGGGGATAATATGAATTTGACATTGTGTTATAAATATTTTATACTTTTATTTATGTGTCCTAATTTGTAAACTGTCAAATACATTTTTTTGTATGTTATGAAAAAGTATCAATATTTAATTAAAAAGATTGTATTATTAAGAGCATAAAGGAATTTAATATTTTAAAAACCCGTAAAAAATCCGTTGGGTACCAGTGCGGGTTTGGTAATTTATTTTTATATGCGGGTGCGGGTTTGGTAATGAAAATTAAAACCTGCAACGGGAATGGTGCGGGTTTGGTAATTTATTTACATATGCGGGTGCGTGTTTGGTAATGGCAAACCCGCACCAAACCCTACCCAATGCCATCCTTAATCAAAGGTATTCCTAATGACATTCATTGGATTATTGAAGCACGGGTCCGATTGGCAGGTGAGTCTTCTGACTCTTTTATTTCATATCTGCATAGTTTAGGAAGAAGCACTTATGCTAAGAAAAGAAGAGCTAAAATATTAAGTGTTTGCTATAAATAGGCACGCATGATATGTAATACTCGTTGTCGTTCTTTAGGAATGGTGTCCGATAACCATGAAGATAAAATTAAATTCATTAGGGATGGCATAAGTAAGGAGTCTTTAGATGACATATCATTGACTCTTGAGACGTATCCCAGTGGATATGTGTATCACGCAATTCGCATGTTGCATGCACAATTCCAAAAGAAAGACAACAATTAAGTCTCAGGAATCTGACTTTAAAATACCTTGTTTGCCAATTTATAAGAAAATTGGATGGGAAGCTTGTCCCTGACACATAGATGCCAATCAAGCTGTTACTTCTTGTAAATATTATTATCTTTTTGTCTTTAACTAATAATTATGATTTTTTTTGTCTTTTACTTTTATTTTCTTCGACAGGATCCAGACTTTTTGACTTTGACGATTTATTTTATTGTTTAACTAATAATTATCATCTGGCAGGACTAGTGCTATTATTACTCACCATGTTTCAGGTTCTATAAATTCAGCTCATTATTGCACTCTTGAAGACACCCAGATTTGATAAAGAAATATTTATAAAAAAAATGGAAGCAACTTCAAGAAGACGATTTGTAAACATCTGTGTGTTTTGTGGTACTAGTGTTGGTTCTAAACCAGAATTCGTTGCGGCAGCACATGAATTGGGTAGAGTCATAGCTGAAAGGAATATGCACTTAGTATATGGCGGTGGCAATCTTAGACTAATGGGGTACATTTCAAGGATCGCACAAGAAGGACGAAGTCAAGTTCTGGGAATCATCCCAAAATATTTGGCAGAAGCGAATCTTATAGGACTATCAAACGGAGATGAATGCATTGTGCTAGGTATGTATGAACGACTTGTTGAAATGATTAACCGTGCTGATGCTTTTATTGCTTTGCCAGGTGGCTTGGGCACAATGGAGGAAATATTTACAGTGCTATTTTGGGCGAACTTGAACATACACCAGAAATCATTTGGACTGTTTAATGTTGATGGATTTTATGACTTTCCTTGTGTGTTTCTTGATGATGCGCAGAGAAATGGGTTCGTGTCAAAACCTGTAAAAGATATTATCTTCACTACCAGAACTGCCCATGATTTAATTGACCAACTTTTGACCTTTGAACCAAAAATTGACCCTATCATTTCCAAGATAAAATGGTTCGATAATGATCATGGTAAGAAACGTCGGATAAATCTAGATCTGAACCTTTAATTTTCTTTTTAGATGTAGAATTTCAACTAACCATGTATTGTCTTCTAAACTCTTCTTCTACTTTTTAGACATTGGGGACAATGTCTCAATTGGGTTTGGAGGAGGGGAATAGTTGATTAGTATCTTATTTTTATTTTTTTTGTTGTGTTGTTTTTGCTTGTTTTTTAGTCAAAATTTTTCAAAAATTCAAAAAACAAATATTAAAAAAATAAAAATAAAAAATATTTTTTTTTTATGTTTTTAATTTGACTAATCAGGTGGAATGGTGTTTGAGATAGCTGTGTAAGGAATTTCCACTCCTAAGACGTATCTCAACTTTTTTCGTAACAAGTTAATTTTTGTTTATTTAATTTTGAATTATTTAATTTGTGAATTTTCCATAATACTGAATAAATTGGATCTTCATATGCTCAGTTGACAGGTATTATCAGCATGCATGGTAACATACGGCCATGAGTTGTAATTGAAAAGTTTGTAATATTCAGTGCTCTAGTTAAATTGGAGGAATCATCTTAAAAAAGCAATGAAATATATAAAAAAAAAAAAAAAAATCTGAGATCCGAGTAATTAAGTCCGTAAGGGTATTTTAACACCTAGTGCCCTAAAGTCAACTGGCTTGGGAGTCACTGGCTCAAAGCCGCTACATGGATTAAAGATGTTATATATATATATATATATATAAAGATATCAGAAATTCAAGTAATTAAGTCTGTAAGGGTGTCTTAACACCTAGTGTCCTAAAGCCAACTGGTTTGGGAGTCACTGGCACAAAGCTCGCTACATGGATTGAAGATTTTATAAATAAAAAAATGAAAAAAAAATTCATTGCTAAAAAAAGTGTGAATTATGATATAACTTTAGGACAAAAATATTACTCTCTTTTCAACTACAATTATGAATATTGTGGGCACAATGAGCTGATTAATACCTTGTTGGTTGTGTATATGGAGAATGGTAAAAATAATCGGAGAATTTGCTTATTTGATAATTTAGAAAGAAAGAAAACATCTATTAACTTGGATAAGAGTTTCACTTGTTTAGTCACTAACTTGGTTAATCTTTTGCTTTTGTGTGCATTTGACGTTTGTGGATATCGTCAATGTAAGCCCTCACGAGACTACAACTCGTCCACTAGGTACACCTAGGGGTTTAAAGGCTTGTTGCATACGCTAAATGCAACTGTGATCCATACGAAAGTGGCTTAGTCTAATTTTATTTTAAAGTTGTTTATTGTATTTTATTTTTTTTGTTTTGCTCGAGGACTAACAAAATGTTAGGTTTTGGGGTGTGATAAGCGGTAAATATATCAGTATTTACCATCTCTTTTACTTGATATTTTTTTTATTTTATTGAGTATTGTGAATATTTTTATGTGTTATTTTGCTAAAAAATAAAGTTTCGGAACTCACTGGAATTGAATCAGGGCTAAAACAGTGAAATTCAGATCAAAATGGCAAATTGGGAAATTTTTTGTTCACGCGTCGCTACGAGCAACATTCTCTGCGTCGCGACGCGCCACAATTATGTAACCTACCGACACGCGTCATCACTGATGTCATCACTATAGCCTGCGTCGCGATGCAGAATTCTCAACGTGTCGCGACGCCAAGCCAATAATCCAGCTACCGACACTTGTACAGTACTGTAGCAAGCGTTGTGACACGCGGGGTAAAATTTTGCCTATAAATTGAAGCTGAAATCAGAAGGAAAATTCATAACTTCTTCCGGGGATTTCCTTAAGAATACTAAGAAGATTGTATCTTGTTTGTTTATTTACAGCTTTTTTGTATTTAATTTTTATTTTATGCAATAGTTATTTCTTTATTTTACTTTTTAGTATGAGGAGGTAACTCCTCTCTGCTGGGGTGAAGGGTAAAGCATTTATTACTAATATTTAGATTAATTTCCCTTAATTATAATATATAAACTATTTTAAAACCTGACTTTATGTAATACCGCCTTTATGGTCGGTTGGACTTAATTAAATTGATTTTAACTTGACTAAACTGGATATCGCCTTTATGGTCGGTTGGAATTAATCATAAATCTGACTTAATCAGGATACCGCCTATATGGTCGGTCGGAAATGTCATGCAAAGTTTATATATTATAATAAGGGAGATATCTAAATTAGAAGTAATAAAAGTGGATCCTCTAACCCCAGTATTTTCTTTATTGTTAATTTATCTTTTTAATTTCCAATCTTTACTTTATGTCATTTACTTTATTTATGTCTTTAATATTCCTAGATATCTGTGGTAACTAAACTTCTTATCTAGGGTCATGATAAATTCCAATATCACCATTTTATAAGTGGTTATTTTATGTATTGGGTAATATAAAGGTTTATTTATTGAGTCTTAAGCTTAATGCTTCTTGTTAACTGGCCATTAATAAGATTGATCTAGTAAACTTAAAATAAACTTGACGAAGGAATTTTAGGTTTCGGCCTTAAACTCACTAGCTCACGATCTCACCTTGGGGCAAGAGACTCTTAGGTAGATTTCCTTCCAGGATAGACATATACCTGTCGGGCGAGGGTAGCCACAATTGGAACTTAATTTTAATGAATTCATGTAACTTGGTTAACATAGACATATGATTAATTGAGTTATTTGGGTGTTTGCATCTGACCATCGACAGAGGCTTTTGCATTTTTTGATTTTCCAGGTTAATAAACCGATATATTGCACAAACATGAGTTAATCACTTCATCTTTAAAAGATAATGGAAGGATTCACAAACCTAGATAGTTTTATAATATTGAATTTTCCTTTAATTTACTTTTGCATTATTTTATTTACTTCTTTTCAGTCAAAATTCACAATCCAATCAAAAATCAATCAATTAGATACTCGTAAACATTTGGCTTCATATATTAATAGCGCTTATGTATTAAGTCCTCTTGGGATCGATATATTTTATACTACTTGAGCGATATGTGTGCTTCCGTAACATGTGTGTTTACCACCGATTAAGCTACGGTCCATTTTATAATTGTATGGCGATCTTGATCCGGGATCGTCCATGTGGAGACATGAGAATGGAGGCACCTTGTATGATGTGATCATATAGGACTGGACCCAGATAGAAATGACTTTATTATAATATCCGTTAAATAAAGAAATTCATTTACATATACTAGATGGTCAAATATAGATTGATAATCCTGAGTGTACTACGAATTCCGGCATAGCAGGCTATGTCCTTTGATTTACAAAGGTGAGGTTGGTATAGCAGTCCCGACCAATAGCTACGTACTTTGGGGGCATGGTTTGGTGTGTAGCTGGGGACGTCTTACATAGACATGGAGTTCACTCATTTTTCCTAGAAGTATATGAGTATCTTTCTTAAGGGTTGATTCGGTACTTGAACGGTTAGAGCGCTCAAGTCTTTCTATTACAAATAGAAAGATTAAAATTCATAATGTTTATGAATAAATCATTCATGAGAGAATTAATGGTACTTAAGGTAAGAATAATTAAAGGGGTATAATAGATATTATGATCTGGGTCTAATTACGAGATATTCGTGAAGGGTTAATCCATATGTAGTGACCATATCGATGTACACCGACGTGGTTCGACTTAATATAATATCTGCGGAAATGAGAGTGCATCTTCATATTTTTAGTGGAATAACCTGGAGTTAATACTTCAAAATATTTAATTAAAAGCTTAATTAATATTTCGAGATTATTAGAGCTCGGAACCGTAGGTCCATTTGGTCCCCGTGCTAGCTCAATCTACTGTAGCGGATTTAGTATAATTGGATAATCCAATTATATACTCACATATGTATAAATATTATTAATATGATTAATAATATTATTATGTCACACTTTAAACTATATGTTAAATTTAATATATAGTTTTTGTTATTATATGATAATTAAACACTTGGCATTTAATTATATATGATATAATTAAGTAAAAGGTTAATTATGTAAATTCTAAATTTTGGGTTTTGGAAACCTTTGGACTTAATTTGGAAGTTATAATTCTTTTAAAAGGAATTAACCTTTTGTTTTTATAACATCCTTTCCATTATGGAAAGTTAATGTTGATGTTATAAAAATTCTAATTTTCACAAGTCTTGGCCGAAATTGGCTTGATGGAAAAAGGAAAGGTATCCCAACCCACAGCACCTGTAACACCACAGCAAAATGGTGTTGCAGAAAATGAGAAATCGAACTCTACTAGACATGATAAGATCTATGTTTAGTTATAACTCATTACCTAGTTCGTTCTGGGGGTATGCATTACAATCAGCAATATATATCCTTAATGTAGTTTCATCTAAGTTTGTTCCTAAGACTCCCTTAGAGTTGTGAAATGGTCGTAAAACTAGTTTACGATATTTTCACATATGGGGGGTCCAACATATGTGCTGAAGAATAAGACTACTAAGTTGGAGCTACGTTCTCAGGTGTGCCTATTCATATGCTATCCTAATTAGACTGTGGGTGGATTCTTCTGTAGCCCTGAAGATAACAAAGTGTTTGTGTCGAAAAATGCTACATTTCTAGAGGAGGACTATATGAGGGAGTTCAAACCTCGAAGTAAAGTGTTACTCGAGGAGTTACTTGCTGGTTCGACCAGCACACCATTATCAACGACAGTTGACAAACACATAGCACCTTCGACATCTGAGCGTCAGATGTCAGTTCATTAGAATGATCTGCCACCTAGACGTAGTGGGAGGGTTGTAAGACAACCTGATCGCTATCTAGGAGTTGGAGAGGCACAAGTTATGCATCTAGTGATGGTATAGATGATCCATTTACCTATCGTAGTGCAATGGATGATTCTGATAAAGAGGAATGGCTCAAAGCCATGAACCTAGAGATGAAGTCTATGTACTCCAACTCAGTCTGGGAACTTGTAGACCAACCTGATGGGGTAAAACCTATAGGTTGCAAGTGGATCTACAAGGGAAAGCAGATGGGAAGGTACAGACCTTCAAGGCTCGGCTAGTGGCCAATGGTTATACCCAGAAAGAGGGAGTTGACTATGAGGAAACTTTCTTGCCAGTAGCTATGCTCAAATCTATCTGCACTCTTCTGTCCATTGCCGCATATTATGACTATGAGATTTGGAAAATGGACGTCAAGACTGCATTCTTGAATGGAAATCTTGATGAGTGTATCTATATGGTACAACCAAAGGGGTTCATAGCCCAAGGTCAAGAGCAAAAGGTTTTCAAGCTGCAAAGGTCCATTTATGGACTCAAGCAGACATCTCGATCTTGGAATATAAGATTTGATACCATGATCAAGTCTTATGACTTTGAACAGAATGTTGATAAGCCTTGTGTATACAAACACATCATTGACGGGAATGTGATTTTTCTTATTTTATACGTCAATGATATTTTACTCATTGGGAATGATGTAAAGATATTATCGGACGTGAAAACCTGGCTAGCTAACCAATTCCAAATGAAAGATTTGGGATATGCCAGTTATAATTTTGGGATTCAAATACTTCGGGATCGCAAGAAATGACTGTTAGCTATGTCTCAGGCATCCTATATCGACAAGATCCTTGTGCGATTTGGGATGCAAAATTCCAAGAAAGTCAATTTTCCTTATCGACATGGAATTCATTTGTCAAAGGTACAGGCTCCTAAGATACCTCAAGATGTTGAGGAAATGAGACATATCTCATATGCCTCAGCAGTTGGTAGTCTCATGTATGATATGTTATGCACGAGACCGGACATGTATTTTACAGTTGGAATAGTTAGTAAGTTTTAGTCTAACCCATGATTGGATCATTGGGTGGCTGTGAAACATATTCTCAAGTATCTTAAAAGAACGAGAGATTATATGCTTGTATATTCCGGTGAGGATATGATCCTAAGGGTATATACGGACTCTTATTTTCAAATAGATGTTGATTCTAGGAAATTAACATCTGGATCAGTGTTTACCCTAGCTGGTGGGACTATAGTATGGCGAAGTATAAAGCAATCTTGCATTGCTGACTCCACCATGAAGGCTGAGTATGTAGCAGCTTGTGAAGCAGCTAAGGAAGCAGTCTGGCTCCATAAATTCTTGAGAGATCTGGAAGTTGTTCCAGTTATGGATAAACCACTCACATTTTATTGCGAAAATAGTGGTGCAGTGGCAAATTCAAAAGAACCGAGAAGCCACAAGAGGGGAAATCATATAGAGAGGAAATATCATCTCATCAGGGAGATAGTGTAGAAATGAGGCGTTTCTTTCACGAAGATTGCATCTGTAGAGAACTTGATTGATCCGTTTACAAAGACTTTGTTGGCTAAAGTGTTTGATGGTCACTTAGATGGTCTAGGATTACGTGACATGTCTCATTTGCTCTAGTGCAAGTGGGAGATTGTTGAGATATATGCCCTAGAGCTTCATGTAATGTAAACGGTTTTATATGTTATGAAATAAAATGATGCATTATTCATTTATCAAAGTGTTTGTTTAAATTTCGCATATTATAAATTATTTTGATTATCCTAGATTACACATGTACCTTCAGACTTAGTGTATGAGTGTCATACACAAGAGGATTTAAGTCTAAAGTTGATAATCTAAAATAGTCCATAGAGAGCAAACAAAGCGGGTACTTTGTTTGTGATTTATCTATAGCTGCGATCCATTCTATAATTGTATGGTGACCTTGATCCGGGATTGTCCATGTGGAGACATGAGAATGGAGGCACCTTGTATGATGTGATCATATAGGACTGGACCTAGATAGAAATGACTTTCTTATAATATCCGTTAAATAAAGAAATTCAGTTTCATCTACTAGATGGTCATATGTGAATTGATCTTAATCCTGAATGTACTACGTACTCATGCATGGCAGGTTATGTCCTTTGATTTACAAAGGTGAGATTGGTGTAGCAGTCTCGACCAATAGCTACGTACTTTGGGAGCATGGTTTGATGTATAGCTGAGGACGTTTTACATAAACATGGGGTTCACTCCTTTTTGCGAGAAGTAGAGGAGTATCTTCCTTAAGGGTTGATTCAGTACTTGAACGGTTAGAGCGCTCAAGTCTTTATATTACGAATAGAAAGATTACAATTCATAATGGTTATGAATAAATTATTCATTAGCGAATCAATGGTACTTAAGGTAAAAATAATTAGAAAGGTATAACGGATATTATGACCAGGCTCTAATTACGAGATACTCGTGAAGGGTTAATCCATATGTAGTGACTATATTAATGGACACCGACGTGGTTCGGCTTAATATACTATCTGCGACAATGAGAGTGCAGCTTCAGGTTTTTAGTGGAATAACCCGGAGTTAATTATTCAGAATATTTAATTAAGAGCTTAATTAATATTTCGAGATTATTGGAGCTCGGAACTGTAGGTCCATTTTGTCCCCATGCTAGCTCAATATACTGTAGCGGATTTAGTATAATTGGATAGTCCAATTATATACTCACATATGTATAAATATTATTAATATGATTAATAATATTATTATGTCACACTTTAAACTATATGTTAAATTTAATATATATTTTTATAATTATATGATAATTAAACACTTGGCATTTTATTATATATGATATAATTAAATAAAAGGTTAATTATGTAAATTCCAAATTTTGGGTTTTGGAAACCCTTGGATTTAATTTGGAAGTTACAATTCGTTTAAAAAGAATTAAATTTTTGTTTTTGTAACATCATTTCCATTATGGAAAGTTAATGTTGATGTTATAAAGATTCTAATTTTCACATGCCTTGGCCAGAATTGGCTTGATGGAAAAGAGAAAGCAAATAAACCTAAGTATAAAAGAAAAAATTATTTTTATTTTTACTAAGAAATTCATTATAACCTTAACCTCCATCTACTTCTTCATTCTCTCTCAAGTGTTGAGAAAAACAAAAGAAAGAACAACAAGAAAATAAAAACAAAAAACATTATGTGACATTAATCTCTAAAAAGTTTAGGGATTAATTTTGTGAGTCTAGCCCACACAATTTCCGTTGGTAACGAGATATAGCTCGTAAGACTTTATGGTGTTGAACCAAAACTCATTCTCTCCATCTTTTCTTGACTCACGGCAGTGAGCATTATTTTTGCTCAATGCCGCCCCTTATTTGGTAAAACGGGACTTGGTTTGGTTTCGTTTTAATCCAGAATTTCTCGGGAACATATAGCAGTGTTTTGGGGCTGTTTTCAAGTGAAAAAATAGAACTGAAATACAGCCACTGTCCACCCATTTCACGGGCTGTTTCGGCAGTGCGCTGGGCGCGTTTGGGGTGTTAAAACAGTCCAGTTCTTGCACCGATGTTCGGGGACTGTTCCAGAGTTATTTCGGGGCTGGAATTTTGTCTAAAACAGAAGTAAAATTTCAGTGGTGGTACTGGTATCATTCGGCCACTCAAAGGGAAGGGCATAAAAAAATTTCAAGTCTGACCCGTGTGCCTAACGCATTTCCGCTACCCAAGGAAAGTGGTTCCTACACATTCTGCATAAATAAAATCATTTTTCTTGGTTTTGTTGTGACTACAGATGGCATATGGATGGATGAGGAGAACGTTAAGGCGATTAGAGATTGGCCAACACTTGCCACAGTGTTTGAGATTTGAAGTTTTCATGAGCTAGCGAGTTTCTATAGACACTTTGTGAAGGATTTTAATAGTATAGCAACACCAATGATTAAGGTAGAAAAGAAGACAGTTGGATTTCAGTGATGTGAGACTTAAAAAAGTGTTTTTCTTAATTATATAACTTAATTTTTAATTCTAAATACATATTGGGAACACTTTGGACTATGTAAAGATAATTTAAAAGTTTTAACAATCAAGGATAAAGAGATAGTCAAAAAAAGGATATTATATGTAAAATTTTACATAATCTCGAATGTTAACAATGCTGGTAAGTGGACGAAATAACACAATATACAAGTAAAAAGTTCCTAGAATTATGGATATATAGAACAACATATAAATTACATCCTCGTGAATTCACTATTTGAGTCTCTAAAAAATTAACATATTTTATTCATATTTTCATACTTAAAACGCGAGAGGCATATACAATATCATCTACAATATATGATCACCTGCCATCTAGTACTGAAACTGTGATACTATTTCTGGAAAATTGCTCACGTCTGCCGGCGGTACCAGCTCCGTCATCTCTATCGTCATCATCATCATCGTGGTACTCAGGCGGCTCTGCTGCTGCAGGAATTGTGACGGAATTATTAGAAAGCATTGCCAGTGCAGCAGACATCATTGGACGGTCTTCGATGAAATCCTCTGTGCAAAGTAAGGCAATTTGCATAAACCTCAATGCTATTTCCTCAGGAAATGAACCAATTGTCACATCCACCAATTCCATTAGCCTCCCTTCTTCCTCCAGTCGCCGTGACTGTAACATCAATATTAATTAAACACAATACAATTAATTAATTAATTACATATTTAGAATAATAACGGGTTGGGTATATAGTACGAGAATACTAATATTTATATTTGTTTCGTTCAATCAACGGATATACAAATTTTATTTGTATCAAATCCTAATATATCGGGCTCTTGCGACCCATTGCACACACATATCTTTACATTTAATGATATGGATATGCTAATATATGTACCTACTCAAGCTGTGGCGGAGCCAATATATATGTGTGAGTAGGAGCTGCTCAATCTGAAATTTTATTAAAATATATCTTATAAATTAACAAAAAATATGATTTGTTAATGAAATTATTTTGATTATATCTCTTATAAATTAATAAAAAGTATGATTTGTTAATAAAATTATTTTGATTTGTCTCCATTAAAATAAAAAGTGTCTATAATTTTTTTTATGAAAATCAAATTTTACTCTCCCTAAATTAAAGTTTTAGTTTCGCCACTGAACTTATTCAACGAACTATATCAGTACTGACTCTAATTCACCGAGCTCTACAAGCCATTCCTCACAAAAAAGGTTACCATCTCCATTTGTAGGTGAACATTCAAAGTACTTACAAGTTTGAGAAGTTCTTGTCTTTCTGGTTCTAATTGCCGATCATAATTCTTTCTCCCGCTTATAATTTCTAACATTAGCACCCCGAAACTGAAGACATCGCACTTTACTGACACGAAGCCTCGGATGGCATATTCAGGAGCCATATAACCGCTGAGAAAAATAATTAAATACATAGATGAAAATATGAGATTATTATATATGTTGAAAAGTTCAATTAATGAAAAGTACCAGTCATATATTTATGAGAAAATGATAGTTAAGTCCTTAACATTTTCTATTTTTATCACTTAAGTCCCTAATTTTCTTTAAATAAATGACTTCAATGATGGATAAAGTATCAAGGAAAATCTTTACATCCCAATTAAATTGATACCTAAGGATATGCTTAAAAAGAAAAAAAAATATCTAGTCAAAAAAGGATCTTAAAATACCAGTCTTATTAAAATCTTAATCAGTGAATCCAAATGAAAACTTGAGTAAGGGGAAAGAGTGATGACAGTCGTAAATCCAACACTCAAAAATAAGAAAATTAAAACAAATTGAAAAAAGATCCAAGTCGAATAGCCAGCAAATAATCATGAGAAACACTAAGAAACCAAGTGTCATCCTCTCTATATTTACCGCACTATATAAATACTAGATATCCCAAAACTTATCCCAAATAAAATGACACGTGTTTAGCAATTGTTGCATGATTTTTCACAATTTTTAAAATAATTTAATATACTTACAATGTTCCTGCAATATGGCGAGTTCTATGACGAGTTTGTTCATCATGAAACAGCTTTGCCAAGCCAAAATCTGAAATTTTCGGATTCATCTCTTGATCAAGTAAGATGTTGCTTGCTTTGATATCTCTATGTATGATTCTAAGAGCAGAATCTTGATGAAGATAAACAAGCCCTCGTGCCACACCTATTATAATGTTTAAACGCTTTGGCCAATCAAGTATTGCACTCTTACTCTTATCTGTGTATGAGATAGGACACAAACAAAATAAGCATCAACAAATAAGTTAATGTATGCATGCAAATACACCCAAAAAAAAAAAAAGAAAAAAAAAAAGTTAATTTGTCATATTATAGTATCATTATAATAATGACACTAGACCATTAGTAAATTGTAATACGATATTCGTGTTAATAATTTATGTAATATCAGTAGATTATCGACACGATAACATCAAGAACATACTAATAAATATATGATTAATTAATTACCAAAGAGGAATCTGTCAAGGCTATTGTTGGGCAGGTATTGATAAACCAGAATCCTCTCACTTTCTTGAACACAGCATCCCAACAGTTGCACAAGATTCCGATGATGCATTTTCAATAAAAATCTCACTTCATTTTCAAATTCTTCTTTCCCTTGCAATGAATTAGTTGCAAGTTTCTTTACCGCAATTTCTCTTCCATCGAGCATTCTCCCCTGAAACATTAATTGCTTTCATATATTACAAAGTGAATTCTATTATAGTGACTGAGTTCAAGGATGGTATTGGTTCTAGAACAATCAACACAAATAGTTGACTGAACCCTTAAATTTTGACTTAAAATTAAGCAGTCTCCGAGTGAGTTATTGCTCCAGCAGCTAGCTAGCTATTTTCTATGTAACTAAACTAAAAATGGAAAATAATAGTAGAAAATTAATCTAACTTTGAGATGTTTATGGATCAATTAAATTATCCTTTGACTTACTAATGTCAAATCATAAACATACACATACACAAATCATAAACAGTTATTGTGATTGCGACAGCAATTTGTGGATAATATATTATAATGTTAATTTTATTATATAGTTTTGGCCCCATTAAATGAAAAACCATTATAATGGGTTCGGCCATCACTGTTTAGCCGACAAAAATCCTTGGTGGGAGAGGTGACCCTTGAAAAGTCTTCATTATTGATTTCCAAGTTGCAACTTGCAAAGTTAATAATGCTAGCAGCCATATTTTTGTCTTTTTTCCTTCGCATCATTTTACATTACGCAATCTTTTCTAAGTAAAAAATGATAAAGAGATTAAATTAAAATTAAATAGTGTCTAAAATTATCATCGAAATTATGTTAGTTTAATAATAAATTAAAAAAAATTAAAATTACATGGCCATTTTTTCCAGTTTAATCTGTATATAATTGTTTTTTTTTTTTTTTTCTGGAAAAAATTATATACAGTATATAATTGTTTTTTAAGTTGGAGAGTAAATACCCAAATCAATTTTTATCTCCTATTTTCTCTAAAATTCGAACCGGAGTGACAAATCACAGAAAGTTATTTGAAAACTATCAATTACCTTTGATTCAAATTCTACTCCTACATTATTACTCCCTCTCTGTTAATTTATTGCCATATGTGCATAAATATTTTCTTAGCTAGATGAACATCAATGCGAGTAATTTTTTAATATTATTGTTGTATATTTGATATAATATTGACAGTTAATAATTATATTATATATAAGAGTTGAGTGAAATAAAATTATTATTTATTTAATAAACGTGATAATTTATTATTACGTTGTTATATCAATCCATTCCAACATTATATTTTACAATAAAAATAAAAAAATTTACAACAAGAAGAATTGTTTTAATTTCACCAAATATGAGTTTTGCTATTTTTCACATAAAAAATAATAACAATAACGTTACCTTATATACTGAACCAAATCCTCCCCTTCCAAGCATATTTTGAGTAGAAAAATTACCAGTTGCAGCAATCAAAACATCCAAATCAAACAAGATGCCCTCCTCATCACCATCTTCTCCCGCAAATTCCTTGAATAATCTTCCCTTTCTAATCTTCACAACACACAGCACCCCAATAGCAATCACAGCCCCAGCCACCACTGCAGCCACAACTCCCATTATCAAGTATCTCATCTCACGTCTGCCTCCTCTTTCTCCATCCGCCTCGCCAGGTTCCGGTTCAGGCGCCCCCGGCACCGGCTCCAACAACGTGTTAATATCGGCCGCAGTTACCCAATCATTATGCACAGGATCTAAATTAACCTGAACGCTACAAGTTGGCGTGCCAACCCAAATAGCCCATTTTCCTAAACAGCAACCCATCATATAACTTCTCACAGACATCAAACACTTGGTGCAACTCTCGCCATCAACATCCCTCGTGCACTCAACGTAACCATACAAAGAAATATTACTTGAAATCACTTTCGTTTTAGCTACAGAATAACTCTTAACAGATTTTCCAGCCAGAAACGCTAAGTTCTCCGTAAAATTCCTGACGGTTTGGTCGTACATGTTTGGATTAGAAACGTCACGCTGGTCGACTAATCCAAACGCATATGAGCTATCGGTCTTATTGATGAAGTTACTGGAAGAGTAGCGGATCATGCAATAGGTATGCCAAATTTGAGCCGTGGTCTTGTTAGGACACACGCGGCGGATGCTTAAGACGGCAGAGTCTATGCATTCCTGGCATTCTGATGGGGTTATGGTGGCGCGGCAGAGGGCGAGAGCTGTGACAGTGGCCGCGGGCTGCGAGGAATTTGTGGGGGATATTGTTGTAGTGAAGCTGAAGCCAGTTGAGGCCGTGTTGTTTTGAAGTGTTTTGAGTGCAATTCCAAGGTTGGTTGAGAAGGTAGAGCCCAGTGTGTAGTTTGTTGAAGATTCACAAACATCGATGCGAGGATTTTCCTCTGCGGATGATGCTTGGTGAATGAATGGGAAGATGATGATAAAAGAAAGGAGTTGAAATATCATTTTTTGTGTTTGCTAAGTAGGAATAGAGAAAATGCCAAGCCAGTGTTCGAGTATGTGCTATAAATATAATTCGAGGGGAAGTGGTCACATATTCGAAAATGAAACATGTGGGTAGGGTGTGCATCGGTCGGTTCGGTCGGTTAATCCTTGATTTTTTAACCGTAATCGAAATTTTCGGTTAAATAAAGTGTGACCGATTTAACCAATTTATGACACATAACCATTAACCAATTAACCATTATATTTCGGTCGGTTATGGTTAATTCGGTTATTAACCAATCCAATAAATTAAGATTTAATATTTTTTATAATTTTTAATTAGTAAAATTATATATGATGTAGGTCGGTTCTACCGATTTTTTTGGAATGTTTCAACCAGTCGAACCACTAACGCATTAAATTTTTTGGATCACTAATTCGATCACATATCCGATTCTAAAAATACCGATTCTAACTAACATTTGATTAAATATATCTATATTTAATTACATGTGGGAGAAATATTTTTTAAACCCTCGATGATTGTCACGGCCTCAGATTTCCTTCCAAACCTGCCATGTTAGAAATTTTAAGGGTCACGAATCCACCAAGATGTAAAATCTACACATTTGAAATTTTATGTATTTTTACCTTTAAATTCTTGAGAGAAATTAAAAAGAGTCAAAACCAAGTTGTTAATGCAGCTTGTCATTTGAATTTTATCAATTTTATTTTCGGGTAGTATTATCAAGTCAATATAATTACAACCAATTGAGAGTTTACATACAGACTATCTTAACTCTAAAAAATTAAAGGATTCGCACGCGCTAATATATATGGTTTAATTTTGGTTAATCGGTCGGTTCGGTTATATGAATCTCATAACCGTAACCGAACTGAATAACCAAAAAAGTTAAAATTTTTAACCAAAATAACCGATTTAACCGAATTAACCGAACCGTAATAAAAAAATGGGTCGGAACGGTTCGGTTAATCGGTTAAAACAGATTAATGCACACCCCTACATGTGGGTAGTAGGTCCCCAACAGAAGGCAGACCAATAGTTTGAATTTTGGATATTTGTTTTTAAAGTTTCAGATTCAAGTCCTCGTAACACCATTTAAAGAATTTGAGATAGTATCATTTTATCCACCGATTCATATAAATGACGTCGGTTTTCTCGATATTTCAAAAAAAAAAAAAAAAAATCTTGTAAGCAAAGAATAGTTAGGGATAATAACTTGGGTTTCCCCAATATTCTAAAAAAAATAAAATCTGTATAGGCAAAGAATAGTTAGGGGCTTGAACTTGACAAAATAGACCCGTAGGAAATGTGCCACAATGACTAGGCCCGAGTGACGTTTAATTACCCAAGACACAAGCTTTAGCAAAATTGTAAGACCATGAATGGGGGCTGAAGCATGGCCGGTTACTGATTGTCAAAGAAGTTGGTGAGCTGATGAACTTAACAGCTAAATATGACGATGAAGAAAAAGCTAAAATTTGGAATGAAGAAATAGAGAAACAAAGAGGAGTGTTTAAAATGTCCTTGCTAGCTAGCTAATGTAAGATGGCAGCTGGCTATGCAAATTATGGACAGTTTAATTAATTGTATTCCTCAATATCGAATTTTTATCTAAATTCAAAATGTAAGTATTTGAGTATTTGGTACTTAAGGAAAATTATTGGACTACAAGTGGTAGTAAGTGAAATTGTCCCCAAAAGATATCATTTGATAATAAAATATTCAAAATTTGATTGACAGGTCCAAAATTTGAGTCTATGTGTGTATTTTTTTTAAAAAAATATGTAATAATCAGAGATTTTACCTATTCCGTTTAAGTTCAGATCGAATGATTTTACGAATGATTTTTTTTTTTTTTTAAAAGGTCAAGTTCAATATAATGATATATAAGACAAATAAATAATCGGCTTCAAACCCGTTATTGTTGATTATTAAAAGAAGAAATAATAGTTTACCTTGCGCTCAGGGCAGGCTGACCAGACTAATTTAATTTTCTTTTTGACTCGGAAACTTTACGAAGAGTATACGGATGGTTGATGACTTCATTTCAAAAAGGCTGAATGTCAACTGTAAATATTTTTAATTTGCAGAAAGTGGGCGGTACTTTGAAATTGTGAGATGTTTTGGATTTGACCCCAATTTGTCATGTTAATTATGGGTGTTTGTAATTACTGGTTGGGTTACCTGATCGGGTAAGATTAAGGGTGAACAAGTAAATTCAAAGGATTTGGTCGGATTTTCGGGTATAATTTTCGAAATTAAAATAAAATTAATATGTTTAATACTAAAATATATCTATCAGGTTTAATTGTGAAGTTTTAATTCTTTTAATTGTCCATACATAGATCAAAATCGACATGAATTAATTAAATACTTCAAACCCAATTAATTAAGGTCTAATCGGATTTGATTGACCTAAAATTTTAACACCCTCCTCACCTATCACCTTTACTGATATCGCATCATAATTATCTATTTTTATCATATGAGCATGTCCGATTGCGTCAGATAAAGTAACATTTTTCATGAAACAAATTAACCATCAATGACTCATATTTATTAATTTGTCTCGATAATTTATTTTTATAAGAAAAATATTATGAATACAGACAAATGACATAGATCCAACTACATATGTGTATGTGGCTGAATCTATATCATTAAGATAGAAAAAAGAGTCAGATTCAACCACATAAACATATAACTGGATCTGTATCATTATGTCTTGTCATGATCTCATTAATTTCAAAGTAAGATATACTGCTGATATATCATCAATAATTTCAATTATTTTATGCAAGTGATATGGTTGGGTTTCGTTGACCATAATTTATATTAATTTTTGGACTTATTGATTAATTTCTGTAATATTTAAGTGTCACATCTGGCCGTGCGGGGTCTCGCGAGCGATCTCTCGTAAGTCAGGGCTTACGTAATTGCTTTAGCAACTAGCCTTAGGTGGCCGCACAGATCACGGAGCCGCCATTTTTAGAGCAGTGGTTGATCAAAAATTTAAAATAGAGGCAAAACTATGTCGTTTTCTGTTATTTATTTCTAAGGCTGGTGTCTTCGTATCAAATTTCTCACTTTTAACATAAAAAAAGGTCACATGTACAATTGGTATTCAAGCCATTTAAGCTATTGGCCGAGTGATGAAATTGTGTTTATTTTTCTCCATTTTGAACTGATATACCTTTATTGTAGATTGTTGATGGTGTTTTCAGGCATTAAGATATTTAAAGCAGCACGACGAGGACAGAAGGGTAATTCCCTCCTTAGGAGAGATCGTTAAGGCCGACCCGACCACTTTAAGGGTCCAAACACCTTGCAGTTTCAAACCAGCCACGACTCTTAGAGACCGAGCACATTTTGGTTTCAGACCGAGCATGTTATGATCGGTTACCGAGCACATGGGTTCAGATAACCGGGCACTATCAGGTCGACAGCAGCATTCTCAGTACAAAGGACTATCATGACCGACTTCATGAAGACCGACCAGATGGCAAGATATGCTCAAGAAGATGACACCCTATTCTTTCGGATAAGATAACAAGTTATCACACTTTCACGAGGAAAAGTAATGAGTCAGAATCCAAAAAGGAACAAGAAAAGTGAATGCAATATTAGACTAGGAATCATTGCAAGAGGAGGACACTGATTCAACTAGGAAATCTCATACAAATAGGAGTCTGATTTCTGTACTATTATAAATAGGAGGGCAGAGTATGTGTAAGGGGATCAGAATCATCAAGCTCTGACTTGTAAAAAAACAAAAAAAAGACCTGAAAAGAGTGTTTGAGTAATAAAAGTGTCATCCTGTTTGTGTCCGTGGACGTAGGTCGGATCCAAATCCACCGAACCATGTTAAATCTCTTTGTCGATTGGCGTGTTTATCTGTCTTTTGCTAAATTTGCTTTTGGTCCCCCATAACCAAACAAATTCACTATTGAAGGAGGATTACCTCGGAAGTGATATTCCTATATTACCCTGAGACCAAAATCCACCGTCAACAGTTGGCGCCGTCTGTGGGGAATCAACAAAAAGCAACTCGAGTAGTGAGACAATGGCGGAAGGCGGAAACTACCAATCATCAGGGAGCTCGGCTGCAGATTGGATGGAGAAAATCGATGAGAACCTAAGGAAAGAAAGGGAGGAAAATCAAACCCTGCTAAAAACCATAGTAGACCGGTTGGAAAAGATAGAAGGAGCGCATGACGGAAAATTCGAGACCGGGACTAGCCGACGAAGGAACAAAATAGCAGAAGGAAAGAGAATTGTTGATACAAGTGAGGACGACAGACCCCGGAGGAAGGGTCCATACGGGGTAAGATCTGTGGTGGTGCAGAAAGATTCCCAAACTGAGGACATGTGGGAGGAAGAGGATGACAAATCATCACCAGACTCCTCATATGATAACCCTCACAACACTGGGAGAAGAGAAAAAGAATATGACGAGAGAGTGCGGGAAGATACCGGGCCTGAGAAGTACCGCGCCCAAGACAACAGAAAGAGAGGAAACCGCAAGAGGAGGCATGAAACCAAGGACAGCAGCATGAAATCTTGGTTACGGGAGGAGCTAGCCAAATGGGGAGTATTCCCCAATACAGACAGAGGAGATGCCCAGGACGGCAAAGATGAGTCCCCCCTCACAGAAGAAATAAGGTCAGAGAAATTCCCAAAAAGATTCAGCATGCCAACCATGACGCCATACAAGGGCCATACCGATCCCAAAACCCACTTCGAAGGCTTCGTCCTACTAATGGAGGTACAAGGGGTAACAGGGGACGCCATTTGCAAAGTGTTCCCCTTAACTCTAGCCGGACCGGCCATCCTATGGTATAGAAGCCTAGCCCCAAAAAGCATCAGCAGCTTCACACAACTCAGAAAGTCATTCATACGGCACTTCAAGGGGGCTTGTGTCTCCAGAAAGACAATTGGAGAACTAAGACTTATGAAACAAGGAGACGATGAACCTTTGAAAATATTTATTGAAAGATATCATAATATGGTACTCGAAGTCGGAGGGTATGAATCCCCCGAGGCCTTGGAAAGCTTGAAGGCAATATTAGAATGAGCATGTTATGATCGGTTACCGAGCATTTGAGTTCAGATAACCGGGCACTATCAGGTCGACAGCAGCATTCTCAGTACAAAGGACTATCATGACCGACTTCATGAAGACCGACCAGATGGCGAGATATGCTCAAGAAGATGACACCCTATTCTTTCGGATAAGATAACAAGTTATCCCACTTTCACGAGGAAAAGTAATGAGTCAGAATCCAAAAAGGAACAAGAAAAGTGAAGGCAATATTAGACTAGGAATCCTTGCAAGAGGAGGACACTGATTCAACTATGAAATCTCATACAAATAGGAGTCTGATTTCTGTACTATTATAAATAGGAGGGCAGAGTATGTGTAAGGGGATCAGAATCATTAAGCTCTGACTTGTAAAAAAACAAAAAAGAGACCTGAAAAAAGTGTTTAAGTAATAAAAGTGTCATCCTGTTTGTGTCCGTGGACGTAGGTCGGATCCAAATCCACCGAACCACGTTAAATCTCTTTTTCGATTGGCGTGTTTATCTGTCTTTTGCTAAATTTGCTTTTAGTCCCCCATAACCAAACAAATTCACTATTGAAGGAGGATTACCTCGGAAGTGATATTCCTATATTACCCTGAGACCAAAATCCATCGTCAACATAGATATTCAAAAGTACATTAGAGTTTATTGTACAGTATTATTCTGTTATTCTTTTATCATATCATATGGAAAGATGAAAGAGATTAAGGGTGGAAATGGAAAACGGAGAGAAGAGAAATGCTAGATATGAAGGGGAAAAAAATTAGGGTTGCCTCGATTATCAATTCCGATTCCAATTCGATTATGCATTCTGAATAAAAAATCATCTCGAATCTTTATTAACGGAAGCACACAGTGGCGGTTCGGCATTGGCCGAACCACAATCGAACCGTATACCAACGGTTTGGTTGTGATTTTGGCCAAAGCTGAACCGCAACCGAACCTTAAACCGGCCGAACCGTACGGTTCGATTCGGTTTAAGGTTTGAAATCGTTTTTTTAATAAATTAAATTAAATTATTATAAAAATAATAAAAAATAAAAAATTTACTAAAGAGTAAATAAATTAATTTAAATTTTTATAAAAATAATAAACAATTAAAGATTTACTAAAGAGTAATACTAAGAATAGACATTTCTACGTATCCTTTTAGGGCATAGAGGAATCATAACTAACGTGGTTTTGTTACATTTTATTTTTAATAATTTATCCATTAATATTTTATTCATCGTCATCTGTGGAAGGCAATTCGGTTCTTGAGCCTTCGGTTCCAGTTGTGTCTATGTTATCACACAAATTTTCAAAAGTTTCTGGTTGATTTTCTTGTTCACGACGTTCCGCCCTACACCAATCGTCAAGACACGTTTGAGCTTCTGACATCTCCGGTTTCAACTTTGATCTTCTGTCATCAAGAATATTACCGCTCATACTAAATTACTGCTATACAAATACAGTTGAAATCAGTGTCGCTAATACCTCATTTGCAATCACGGTCAGGATTGGAAACAATCTTTGATGTTTTGCCACCAATCAAGGATAAGAAATTGCTCACCTACAAAAGTACTTTGGGGAAACTCGAAATTTGTCGTTATATATGCAATAAATTATGAAGTAGTGGTGGTATTGGTGAACTTTGATTTCTTACTTCGTTGTTTTAACCAATTTCTACAAGCAGGAAGCTTAGATTGTTCAGTTGGTGCATTCATGGATTGTGTAGTATTAGTTATTTGAATATTATATCTACTAACATAATCATTGTATAAATCAAGTAAAGTTCTCCTAACATTATCAATAATTGAAGAAACAATCACAGTTTTTTCACCTAATAAAGCATAATAATTTTATAAAATATTTTTCAAATCTTTTATTTTAAACAATGGATCCAAAATAAAAGCAATAAGATCAAGTAATGATATGTCTCTATAATGGGCATTGCTAACATACCCTTGGGTATCTGATACCCAAGGGTTGTTAGCATTAAAAAAATAAAATAATAACAGTAACTGGTTGCAACAACCGGTTGCAACCAGTTACTAAAAAAAAAATTTAAAAATTATTTTTTATTAAATAATTATAAAATATTGATAAAAAAATGAATTGTAAGTTTTTAATTTTTTTTTATAAAATATTGATAAAAATAAAATAATATAAAAAATTTATTTTTATAAAATATTGATAAAAATCAAATAATATAAATTTTTTTTTGAATAATTTATTGGTGAAAGTTGCAAGTTTAATGGTAGATGTTGCATATTCAACGGTCATAGTTGCATGTGTGATTTTCGAGACAGATGCAATTGCATGTTATTGCTAAAATTTCAAGTCTAATGGTTTCATTTTGCATGTTTATTGCTAAATGTTTCATCTTCGAAATATTGCATATTTATTGGTCAAAGTTGCAAGTTTAATAGTAGAAGTTGCATATTCAACGGTCATAGTTGCAGGTGCGATTTTCGAGGAAGATGGAATTGCATGTTATTGCTAAAATTTCAAGTCCAATGGTTTCATTTTGCATGTTTATTGCTAAAGATTTCATCTTCGAAATATTGCATATTTATTGGTAAAAGTTGCATGTTTGATGGTAGAAGTTGCATATTCAACAGTCATAGTTGCATGTGCGATTTTCGAGGCAGATGTAATTGCATGTTATTGCTAAAATTTCAAGTCCAATGGTTTCATTTTGCATGTTTATTGCTAAAATTTCATATTCGAAATATTGCATATTTATTGGTGAAAGTTGCAAGTTTAATGGTTGTGGTTGCATATTCAACGGTCATAGTTGCAGGTGCGATTTTCGAGACAGATGCAATTGCATGTTATTGCTAAAATTTCAAGTCCAATGGTTTCATTTTGCATGTTTATTTCTAAAAATTTCATCTTCAAAATATTGCATATTTATTGGTGAAAGTTGCATGTTTGATGGTAGAGGTTGTATATTCAACGGTCATAGTTGCAGGTGTAATTTTCGAGGCAGATGCAATTGCATGTTATTGCTAAAATTTCAAGTCCAATGGTTTCATTTTGCATGTTTATTGCTAAGGGTTTCATCTTCAAAATATTACATATTTAATGGTAGAAGTTGCAAGTTTAATGGTAGAAGTTGCATATTCAACGGTCATAGTTGTGGGTGCGATTTTCGAGGCAGATGCAATTGCATGTTATTTCTAAAATTTCAAGTCCAATGGTTTCATTTTGCATGTTTATTGCTAAAGGTTTCATCTTTGAAATATTGCATATTTATTGGTGAAAGTTGCATGTTTGATGGTAGAGGTTGCATATTCAACGGTCATAGTTGCAGGTGCGATTTTCGAGGCAAATGTAATTGCATGTTATTGCTAAAATTTCAAGTCCAATGGTTTCATTTTGCATGTTTATTGCTAAAGGTTTCATCTTCGAAATATTACATATTTATTGGTGAAAGTTGCGTGTTTGATGGTAGAGGTTGCATATTCAATGGTCATAGTTGCAAATGCGATTTTCGAGGCAGATGTAATTGCATGTTATTGCTAAAATTTCAAGTCCAATGGTTTCATTGTGCATGTTTATTGCTAAAATTTCATCTTCGAAATATTGCATATTTATTGGTGAAAGTTGCAAGTTTAATGGTTGTGATTGCATATTCAATGGTCATATTTATGCGCCCTAGCATAAATATTAAGTGATTTTTTCTTAAAAATTATTTAATTTTTTGATTTTCAAGTTTAAAATATTTGTTGCATCTTTTAAGGTTGAAAGTTGCATCTTAATGGTGAAATTGCATATTGATGCTGTGAAGTTGCATGTATTAGTTATATCTAACAATTACAAATTATTCAATATCATGTTTATTACTTCGATTCGATCTCGATTTCGTGTTTAATGACTATATACTAATATTTATTTCATATCCCTCGTATGAAAGGTATTTAGTATGAAAGTTAATTTTTATTAGTTTTTCGTGTATGATTCGTTTTATTATTTTCTTTTATCAGTTATTGGTATTTTTCAATTAAGATTCCAGTAATTATGGCTAATTACCTTTGAAAAAATAATATTTCGGATATTAACTAAAGTTAATGAGCATGGAGGATAATTTATAAATTTTTTGTAGAAATAATTATTATTTCATATGAAAGGTAATTAGTATGAAAATGATTTTTTATTTTTTACAGAAATAATTTTTATTTTTTTCTATTTTTTTTGCTGGGTTTTTAATTTATCTAAAAACACCTCTTACATTATGCTAGGACGCATAATTTACGTAATATGAAAATGAATTTTTATTAATTACATAAGATGAACATTTTTTAAATTCTATTTGTTGCCTTTTAAAACTACTTAATATTTTTGTTAATCACACATTTATTTACTATGAACTTAAGTTTCAAAGTTATTGGTTTTGTTACATGTTTAAAAATTTTGGATAACATGTATCCATATCATAAACCAATCGAAAACTCGGATATCCGTAACCGACCGAAATAACTGGAAAAATTATTTCATTCAAAAAAGAAATTATTTGTACAAAGATTAATTAGCA
>SKCR01034194.1:0-32551 GCA_019454045.1 Zanthoxylum bungeanum | reverse complement strand
CTTCATCAGATCCTCCACAGCCTTCTGACTATCCTTTAGACCCTCCACAAATTTCTGCCCCTCCTTCATGCTCTCCACAGCCTTCCCTTATCACTACTGGTAGCTTCTCTAGCTAATCCTTCCAGCCCATCAGCCTCCAAAGTGACATCCAAAGCCGGTTTTTCCAAGGTAGCTACTGGAACCAGAGTCCCTTGGTCATCTTCCTTTCTCGGCTCCCCAACAACCTTCTGTCCCACCACAGACTTCAATTCACAATTGTGCCCATACACACAGCACTTAGCACATCTTTGGGGCTTCCACTCATAATCCACTTCCACCCGAATAGGATCACAAGACAACTTGCAATTAAGATCAAATTTGTGGACATAAGGCTTGCTAGCATCAACCTCAACGCATACCCTAGCATAAGAGAGCCTTGAGCGCTCATGAGTAGCCCTGTCACAAGACAAAGGCTTACCCACTATACCAGCCACAAAACTCAGCGCCTTATTACTCCATAAAGTAAAAGGAAGTCCCTTGAGCCTCACCCAAACAGGCACTTTAGAGATCTTACTTTTATCAAACACAAAGCAAGCATTCCATTGCTGAAGCATCATAAACTTCCCACCAAACAACCAGGGCCCATCCGCTAAAACTTCCTGCACCTTTTCTTCATTCTGAAAACGAAAAATGAAGAAACCTTCGTAAGAAAAAACAGTCTCAATGCCATAATTCTTCCATTCCCGTAAAGCAATCGCCTTAGCCGCATAAAACGGGAATGGAGATCCCGGAATGAACCCAACTAAGCAGCGAGTCCAATCCCCAAAATCCTCTTCTATAAAATCATCCGGCAAAGAGTAAGCAGCTTGCCCATGCTTTTGAGCCAACGCACTATCAAGGCAGAATCTTGATTTTGCCGACGAAGCACGAATTTTGTCAGCCCAGGATCCTTTCGAATCAAAATTCCCTCTGGCATTGGAATTCCGGCATTCCCAAATCTTTTTGCTTGAGCAGCTTGAGCCGCTTGTTGCTGAGAAGAAGAACCTGGTACTTGACTGTGCAGAGAGACACTCGTCTTCCCATTTGATTCTCCAACAAAATTAACTTTCTTGGCTGGCCCATTCGGCCCAATTGGCCCAAAATTGCGGCCTGCTTGCGTTTCTTTCCCTGGCACGTGACTTTTAAAATTGTCACGAGTCTTCGCTTTTGAATTTGCCTCCAAGTTGACCTTTGTAGGTTGCTCTGCCAGCCCATTGAGCTCTGCCAGCCCATTCGGCCCATTCGGCCCATCCGTGCTACTAGTTGCTACTTCTTTCCCAGGCCTACGAAACGGCAGTTCCAACTTATGGGCCGACCGCTTAGCCTCCATTTTATTGATCCATTCCTCAAGCTGCCCACTGTGACTTGTCAACTCCTTCAAAGACTCATCAGCGCCCTTAGCGACACTCTTACCACGTGGAGCCATTAACACTCACGTGATAAACAACAATTGCATCCAGAACCAAGATGCAGGAAGATCAAACACCAAAAAATTGCAAGAACAGTTTGAAGATGAGATGAACTGCAGGCGGTCAACGGCGGTCAACCCAGCCCAAATCTCCAAAATCAAAGCTCAAAATGAACAGAAAAAGAGAAATTAATCCTACACCCAGTCAAACGAGCTAGGCAGGACCAAAACCTACAAAAAATTGAGTTCAAAAACCAGGAGAAAATCTTCTAAAGTGCCTCTCGACTCGTCAAACTTCAAGACAAGAATTTGTGAAAATCAGTGGATTTCACCAAATTCTGTGAAATTGCAGTGAAAAAGCACCTCCAAAAGAAGAAAAATGACAAATTTAGACACTTGTTGATTCGGCAATCCGAAATAGACACAACAATTGGCCCAAAAATCTGCCGAGAAGTCTGCAAGAGGAAGCAAAAAGTTGAGAGATAAGAGAGGAGAGAGAGAGGAAAGAGTGGAGAAAAGAACTTTGAGGATGAGAAAAAAACCTAACCTCCCAAAACCCTCCAAAAACCCGAAAAACCCTAAACCCCTAAACCCGAAAAAACCCGAAAAAACAAAAAACCAAAACCTCGAAAAACCGAAAACCGAAAAAAAAAAGAAAAAAGAAAAAAAGAAAAACCGAAACCCGAAACCCGAAAATAAACAAAAACCCAACAAACCGAAAACCGAAACCCGAAAAAACCCAAAAAACCGAAACCCGCTAAACCCGAGCAACCTAAACCCGAAACCCTAAACCCGAAACCCTAAAAAACCAAAAAACCCAAAACTAAAAACCGAAAAACCCGAAAAAAGAAACCGAAAACCGAAAACCGAAAAAGAAAAAACAAAAAAAAACCCTAAACCCTAGAAACCGAAAAAGAAAAAAAGAAAAAACGAAAACCGAAAAAGAAAAACCGAAACCCGAAAACTAAGAACAACAAAGAAAAAAAGAAACAAAAACAAAGAAAAAAAAAAAAATAACCAAACCCGAAAAAACCCGAAACCCGAAACCGCGAAAAAAAGATAAAAAAACGAAAAACGAAAAAAGAAAAACCACCCAAAAATAGAAAACAAGAAAAAAAGAAACAAAGAAAACCGAAAAACCCGAAAACCTGAAACCCGAAACCCGAACCCAAACCGGAAAAAAAAAAAAAACCGAAAACCGAAAAAAAAAACCCGAAAAAACGAAACCAAGAACAAAAGAACAAACCCGAAACAAAGAAAAAAAGAAAAAAGAAAAAACGAAAAAAGAAAAGAAACCAGAAACCCGAAAAACGGAAACCCGAAACCCGAAACCCGAAAACCGAAAAAACTAAAAAAAGAAACCGAAAACCTGAAAAAAAAAACAAAAACAAAGCCAAAACCCGAAACCCTAAATAAAAAAAACAAAAAAAAATGAAAACCAAAAAACCAAAAACCGAAAAAGAAAACCCGAAAACCCTAAAAAAAGAAAAAAAGAAAACCCGAAAAAAGAAACCCGAAACCCGAAACCCGAAACCCGAAAACCGAAACAAAAACCGAAACCCTAAACCCTAAACACCAAAAACCCTAAAACCCAAAACCTAAACACCGAAAAAACCCGAAACCCCTTAACCCACAACAAACCCTAAACCTAAACAAACCCTAAACCCTAAAAACCCTAACCCCTAAACCTAAAACCTAAAAAAAAGCCAATAAAAACTGAAAAAATAAAAAATAAACACAAAACATACAAACCCTAAACCCTAAACCCTAACCCTAAACCAAAAACATAAAACCCTAAACCCTAAACCCCTAAAACCCTAAACCCCTAAAACCTAAACCCTAAACCCTAAACCCTAAAAACCCTAAACCCTAAACCCTTAAACCCTAAACTAACCCTAAACCCTAAACCCTAAACCCCTAAACCTAAACCCTAAACCTAAACCCTAAACCCTAAACCCTAAACCCTAAACCCTAAACCCTAAACCTAAAACCCTAAACCCTATATCAGATATTAAACTGATAAGAACAGATACTACACTTGATCTTAGCCAAAAGGCGAGCGAGAAAGGTATCCCCTAAACCCTAAACCCTAAACCCTAAACCCCTAAACCCCTAACCCTAAACCCTAAACCCTAAACCCAAACCACCCTAAAAAACCATAAACATAAACCCTAAACCATAAACCCTAAACCCCCAAACTCCCTAAAAACCCCTAACCCTAAACCCTAAACCTTAAAAACCCTAAACCCCTAAAAAACCCTAAACCCTAAACCATAAACCCTAAACCCCCTAAACTCCCTAAAAACCCCTAACCCTAAACCCTAAACCCTAAACCCTAAACCTTAAAAACCCTAAACCCTAAAAACCCTAAACCCGAAACCCTAAAAACCCTAAAAACCCGAACCCTAAACCCTAAACACTAAACCCTAAACCCTAAAAACCCTAAACCCTAAACCCTAAAAACCCTAAACCCTAAAAACCCTTAACCCTAAAACCCTAAACCCCTAAAACCTTAAAACTTTAAACCCTTAAACCCTTAACCCTTAACATTTAACCCTAAATCATAAAACCCTAAAAATCCTAAACCCTATAAACCTTAAACCCTAAACTTTTTGGAAAAGTTAAGTGATATATTCCTATTTGTAAATAAATACAAAGATTAAGGGGCATTCCCCAAATTATGGCATAAGCCTACAATGGACAATATCCAAAATAAGATAAATAAAATAAAGCCCAAAACCAATTGATGGCACGCAGGCCGCAATATAAAATATAAAAAAAGACACGTAGGTCTATTGTGAGAAAAGCCGAAAAGGCAAACACAAATAATAATTCGAGGCCCAAACGTGCGAGACCAAATGAGCCCACAAAATAGATCCAGTCGCTCCAATTAAAATTGAGCCCACGAGGGAGAGAAAATGAGTTGAAAGAAGGCACCTGCTACAAGACGAAAGCCACTTCAAAATTGTGAGCAAAAGTGCCCACGTGAAGATCTGCCACACCCATGCGTTAAAGCCGAACAACCACGACAATACACACCACTCCACACAATAGCAGGCCCAAAAAATTTAAATCCCATGTGCGAGAACGCGGCTGAAATGCAAGAACCACGGCCAGCCTATTCATCGCAAGTGCCAAACCAGATCACGTGAGAGTTGAGGCCATTTTAATGGCCCTTTGGAGAAAGCCCACTAAAGGCCCAATTAAGCTTAAACACGTGAAAACACTTGCAATTTAAGCCTATTTGCAAAAGTGCAAAAGGCCAAGGAAAAGTCAAACTGACGCACAGCCCACTTCCCGAGCTGAAGACCAAGCTGCCACTCAAATCCATTGTTCCACATCGCCTATTTTCGCAGTTTCAGCGCACCAGCCGAGCCCAAAAGCATATGACAAGGCCCAATCAACCTAGTCCCACATTGGGGCGTTGCCAGCAGTCCAAAATTTGCACACAAAGTCTTGAAAACAAGCTCTACTGCCACGCACACACGCCAGCTCAAGGTTGACACACGTCATTCCATTACCCGGAATGCCCATCGCCAAGCCCATAACGAGCCCAAATAACACACCAGCTCTAGCAGTCGTCACCAATTTTGGTCCTTATCGAGCCCAATTAGAAATTGTGACAAAGACTACCCACGCTCAATCTTAAAACGATAAGCGCCAGTCCATACTAGCCCATACCAGAGACCAACGCATCAAGCCCTAAACAGACCCCACGCAAATCACTCAAGAATCATCAGTCCAAAGCTTGAAGAGGCCTCAACAACTTCTAAGACCATCAGGCCCGTTTCGAATAGTCCCATTATCGAAGCCCATAGACAACCTAAAGCAACCACCAACTCACACTAGACCAAGAGTCAAAGTTAGCAACCCACGGTCCAAGCAAATGTTGCACGTTGAGATAAGAAGCAACGTAGCCCAATGAGCGCATAATCCAGTCCAAACCGGAAATTCTAGTCTGTAACTCAAATCACAACAAAACCCGTGACAATGCGCCATCATTACCTTATGATCCCACATCGTTCGTGGTAAAAATAAGGCAGGCCCAACGCAAGCCATTGGCATAAAACACCAAGAGGCCTAAACGCAAAGCTTAACTCGCTCTTGGAGTGGGCTTGAACCACGAGAAGCCCATAAACCAGAGCAACCCCCAGCCCACTCACGTAAGCAAAAATAACAGGCCAGGACATACATGGCCTAATGAACAACCATATTTCCAGGCCGCACAAAAGAAGAAATAGAACCTTCTCCATAGTAGCCACAGCCATGAGCTCACAGCCGTGAGCATTTCTTTCCACTAGCCCATTCAGTTTCAACCTCAAACCGAAAGCAAAACTAGCCTGGAATGAACCGTCAATTTACAGCCGAAACCCAGCCGAAATGGAGCAAAATTTATGGGCCCAAGTTAAACTAAACAGCCTATAAACGCAAGCCACATAAAAAAAAACCATAACCGTCGGGCCAAAACACAGCATAAGCGGCCCATCAACTCAAATCTGAAATTACATGGGAGCTCTACTGTATGCCAAATTTGGGCTAAGGGCAAAACCGTTCTTTCACTTCGAACTCAACATCAGGTGAGGCTCAAAGCGATAACCCAACCCAAACTCTAAACCATTTACAAAAACAAAAGGACAAACCACTTTAATTATTCACCAACCGTTTCTCTCTTTTCCCCAACAAAAAATATATTTCCACATCTAAATTATCCTCCCACCGAAAGAAGAAATAATAAGCATGTGAGAGGCCCCATTGCTAGAAATCACAGCACGTTGTGGGTCTCATATACAGCTAATCTGACAGCTACAAGGATGATTCATTCAATCTATAAAAGGATATGTAACTCAGCATACAGGGGAGGGGAGCTTGATCTCTCTCAGAAAAGTTTCTGTTCTCTGACACAAGCCCTGTGATCTCTCAATTCCTTTAAACACTTGTCACCGCCCTCACGGCCACCCAAAGAGGTAAAGGTAATAACCAACCTTACTTTCACAACTTACTCATTTACAGCTCATTTCATACTACTAACTTGAGCGTCAGAGTGCCCCCGGCACCCACCACACCGGTGGGCAGTCTACTCACCCTCACTCTACCTTTGTCTTGCAGGATCGCTAGTGCCCCCAACCTATAAATTCTCGATTGTGGACCTCGGCCAAAATCCAGCGTCCACAATTTAGCGTCCACCTGGGGGCCTTAGCGATTCATAGTAGGAAAATATCTCAGCCTACGATTTCTAAAACACAACTACTCATGGCTTCAAACAACAAGCAAATTCCAGATCACATGGCCGCACAATTAACCGCTCTATAAGAATAGTTACGATCATTGGAAGATGAAAATCTAACCATAAAGAGCTCCAATATTAATTCAGAAGCAATTGGAAGCAATTGGAGCAGACTTCTTCAACCTCCCAAAGGTGTGAGGCTACGACCCTGCTATTCAATCCAATCTCTTGAAAGCATTCAAACGACAATTCTCCATCAGACGAACATGTTGGACAATTATGACCCATAGCATCACTATTTGTACAGATCATGGTGTTGTTGTACAAATTAACTATGTGACAAAGGAAATTGCTCTTTTATCATTTGTAATTAGATTACCAAGATATATAAATGATAAAAGGTCCATATGATTAGTTCCGAATTGAGATGATATGAGACAGTATCAATCCACAAAGGTTTAATCATTAAATATCCCTAGTCGTAGTATTATCGAGATTGGACATCGATCGAGCAAGTGCAGGTCATTGAGTTGGCAGAACCAGTCAAGAAATATTTACCCCTGCCTGATTTTAGTGAAAATATCTTTGTCAGGGAAATGTTCCGATCAATGCAACACCTTGGAAAATCTTCTTATAATGGGATGAAAGAATAATAGGAAGGACTAAGATCAGTCTATTGCTACTTACGGTGATAAAGAAAGAGTTATTGGCTTTATGGCTATTTTCCTCTTACTTTGATTGTGTGGACATGGAATGACTATGCATAGATTACCCTTATTTGTGTGGTACTAAGCTTGAATTCAAGACCGCGGGAAGGGGGAGATTTTTCAATGTACGGTTTCTCGAAGAATTTCATGAAAGCCAAGCTTTCACCGATAGTTATTATGGGAATATCATTTCCAAGAAATGATGTATTATCATTATTTTATATAGGATATTTACTGTCAATGCGCTCTCACTAACCTCCTTATATACACAAGAATCATTTCGTTTTGAATTAAATCATAAACTATGTATGATTACATCAAAACGATAATTCCAAGAACCTATGTTTGCTGCAATCCAAACATGGATCGATTAACCCGCAAACCTTGTTTGCTAGTTTTGGTACGACAAAACCGACAGGATGTTGTAAACATCCTCCAAAAGGTTTCCTTTTCAGGAAAGCGATTTTCCCGTTGAGCTGCCATATTTCATAAATGAAACATGCAACATTAGCAAGCATTATCCAAATGGATTTACCATGGCAACAGTTAAAAGGTTGAATCGTAATCAACACAATGTTGATAACGATACATTTCCGCTAAAAGCCTAGCTTTATACGTTGGTATGTTGCCATCCATGTATGTCTTCCTTGAAGACTAATACAGTACCAATAGGCACAATACCTTGTGGTACATCAACTAGTATCTAAACTTGTTGATATACATGGAATCCATTTCGGATTCTATAGCACTTTGCTATAATAGGGAGTCGATACCTTGTATCACTTCCTCATACATAGTCAGTTGGTATACCTCAAAAGATAGACATCTTTACGAGGTGAGATAAGAAACCCATACCCCATGTTGTTTTCTGACTCTCTCCGACTTACGCGGTTCTTGTGTATTCGAAGATTAATAGTAATAGTTTCATCCTTGATGAACTATTTGTGTTCCATTAGGAATTGGTGCTTGGAATAGTATTACTCTGATTTTCATCGAGTTTTACTATCCTCTCACTTACCACTGCATATCGGTATTCCTCTTATGAAAACCGCATGGCGAGCAACAATCTAATTGTTCTCTTGTGAGATGTATAAGTACTATACTTATGTTATCCCTAGGATAACCTACAATTGGCACTTATCCAATTTGGGTTTTAGTTTGGTATCATCCAAACATATGCCTAACATACCCAAATTATCAGGAATGTGAAACCCAGTTTCTTTCCTGTTCATATCTAATATGAATTTTGTCCAACAGATTTAATAGAACCTTATTCTAAATAAGTTCGGCACTGTTAATGCGTATCCGTTGAAGGAAATGGTAGCTCAGAGCGACTCATGATTATCCTTATCATGTCTAACAAAATTCGGTTTATCCTATTCAGACACACCGTCACTTTGACGTGTTCCGGGAGGAGTCCTTATTTGAAAGAATACTTTACTCTTTCAAGTATATAAGAAACTTATTGCTTAAGTATTTTCCATTACGGTCTTACCGTATTGGTTTAATACTTTAGCCGATCTGTTTGTCTATTTCGTGTCGAAACTGTAAAAGTTTCCGATTTGTGTTCTTCAAAAGAAACACATAACCATAACGCGATGCCACATCCGTAAAGGTCACGAAATATTCATATCCACCTCTAGCCTAGCAAGACATGGGCCCACTTGCTTCACTATGAACTAGGGCTAACAGATAGGTGGCATTTACACTTTTACCAAGTAAACGTGTTATAGGCACTTTGCCCAATAAACTAGATTCGTAGACTTTATTTGAATGGATCAAATCAGTCCTAGTACCCACTCTTCAAAAGTGCGGATATACGATTCTTGTTTAATTGTGTCCCAGACAACAATGCCACAATAAAGTTTCATCTGATCAAATCAGTTTGAGCTATTAGTTTGTCATATTATATATTTGAGATTTATTTATATTCAAAATATAAATTCTGTTATTCACATCTAATGTGTTTATCTGAATATCATCTTTATATAATAAAATACTTTAGTGTTCTAAAATATAAAGGTTCATCCGTAACGGATTAAACACTGATATCGAGATAATGTTCCTAGACAAACTAGTTACATTATAACAGTTTCCAATTTAGGTACACACCCGAGGGTAGTTCCTAAACTTAGGTATCTACGGTTAAAACAGCAACTTTCATCCCGTTTCCAATTCACATATGAATCTCAATTGAAGTCAGTATCCTGTTCAAAACATATTCTGATCATCAATACATATATTTATGTATCACACTAAGTATTTAAAATCTAATTTCAATACTAGTCTTGCTCGTCTTTAATTCCTTCTTGGGATATGTCTTTTATCTTCCTAGAAGATTATAATGATTTTGCCTTTGCCTTTTTCCATATTCCAGTGGCCTTTGGCCAAGCCTCGGGTTTCTATAATATCGAAGTAAGGTGCGCCTTGCGCTACAAGCTTAATTTATTATTTTATCAAATAAAATAACTTATTAATTTCCAGGACCATCCTGAAATTTATCCCTAATATGAAAATTAAACCATTTAAACACATTTTCCATAGTATTATGTTTTAAATGCCAATCTTTCCAATTTTATCTTTATGTTAATAGTCCAACTATTTAATCAATGATATCAGGTACTTTTAAATGTAATGATTATTATAGTCCAACTATATAATCAACTATACTTTAATTGTTTGAATATAGTCCAACTATTTATTAAAACAACTATTTAAATATTAGTCCAACTAACATTTAATTTATTTGACGAATGATGTTGTTTGAGCACGTATGGCGAGTAATTGAACGAATATTGCTAATTCAATTCTTGCCTCCCACTATTTTTCGGCGAGCCTCTAACCCTCTGTCGAGTACTTGGGAAACCGTATTTCCTAGTGGGCTAGGATCCCGTTAAATATCACACAATCTTGAATTTGGCCAACAAATTGTATGATAATTAACTAGGTAGATCTCTAAGATCGATTGGATCAAATCCAATTCCTAGATCCGGTAGGGGGACATCCAAGTCCGAAACATATATCTTATATATGCCAATACATCCAATGTATTACCTAACCCTTTTTTTCCTCTGAATTAACTAAGCCTTGGCTTTGGCACAACAAACTTAGTGATCCCAGTTAAGCGCGATCCATTGACCATGGAAAGCTTCGTAATCAATGTCGATGGACAAGAAGTGGTCTTGACTTTGGCCAACAAACCACAACTTGGACAAGACACTGACATGTAACAAAGCTTTCGTGATTCAAACACATCCTCGACAGACAAAGGCCTTGACTTTAGCCAACAAACCAATGCCGTCTTAGATCTTGAGTAAGAATCACTCAATGGAAGGAAAAACGCTTAATATTTAGCGAGGGTTTTTCGCGTGCAAATTGGCAATCAATTTATTATCTTTGTTAAGGTCTCATCATCATACACCCTTAAACATGCATTCTAAACACATAATAAACTACATATGATAAAATAATAATGATATGCGGATGGATACTTTACACATTGATCCTAGATCAAATCTCTCACTCTCTCTCTCCCGCTAGCACAAGAATTTCTTCTACCCGTTACACTACACTTCTAAAGAAACTTCATTTACATTGAGGGGAATATGTGAGAAGAGAATACAAAGAATAGAGAGGTAATAGGCTGGACACGCAGGTCCAATTAATAAATCAAATTTATTACAACAATTTCTAAAATTGTCCCACCCATCTAATATCCATCCGATATACATTATTCATGCATCGCAACCATGTATTCACACAAGCATGTTATCAATCAATCTAATCAAATTAATTAATCTGATAATTAGTGATCATACAATGTTCAAACAACAATTTGATTTTGTGCGAGTCAAACTCGTCTTTGCGAATAAGTACTCAAAGTACGAATTCTCGAATTAAATTAAACTACACAATTAAATCCAATTCAATTTGTATTTAATACTAATTCAACATTAAATTCCAAATTAAATAACACACTTTATTAATAAACCTTTGCGACTTAAATTCCAAATTTAATCGCTACGGGTCTCAAAGCCCGATTAACGTCCAACGTCAATTTAATTAAAGTCTAATGGGCTTTTAATTAATTTCTTAAGGCGTGGACTTTTGGTCAACTAGGGTCAAACCCATAACCAAAGTCCAATCCGGGAGTTACCCCATAAGCCTAAAATTAATCTTGGCCCATTAGGCCCAATTAAACTTTAAAGTTCATTAAGTCGCATTTGGGCTTTATGGAGGCGGTTTTGGGCCTAATTACAACACAACAAGCTTAAATCCAATTTTAAGGCCAAATTCAATTAAATCACCAAAATCCAATTTTCCAATTTAATTACATAAAGTGTCTAACATGATTAATTACCCAAATTAATATTTTTAAAACATCAATATATATACAATTAATCATGCTCATTTTCATCATCACATGTCCAACACATTTTGATTAAAATCAAACCCATACATGTTACACAAAGTCTCGGCAATCATAGGGAATTTTAAATCGATTTCGATTTCAATCCAATTGAATCCACAATCAATATTAAATCAACATTCCCAATTGATTCAAGTCATCCAATGATCAAAAATCAAAAAATTCCAAGACTAAATAGGGCATCTCATATTCGGCCAAGCCCAAATAATTGAGGAAAAATATTCCAAACATTATTTCATGAAATTGATCAAATCATACTTCAATTAAAACACATTCAAGCATACTAATTCATCCAATTTCATTAATCATGCTCAAAATCAATTTTACCCAAATTTTAAGCCCTAAACTTTTTCATGCTCAAACCTTACTCTAGATGCCATTGTTGGTTTCTATTAAGGTCAATGATCGATAATAAGCGTGAAATAAGTGTGCGAATACAACGATAAAGTTGCGGAATACTCACATCGATCGGTTGAGCGACGCGGAGGCAATAAAATCTGATTTTTCTGTCTTCCTTCACTACTCGGCAGTGAGCAGTTCACAACCCTCCATTTTCTATTTTTGAGCTCCTCGAACAAGCTCCAAGCTTCGTCGAACGATTCCCGGCTCATGGGTGGACTTCCCTATCACCTTCGCATGTCTCGTAAGTGTGCTATCACTTGAGATTTTGCCACAAAATCCCACTCTAAGCTTCCCTCACTGCTCACGTTTTTTCAGTAACAGAACCGGAAAAATGGCGTGAAGAAGAAAGATTGAGAGGAAAAAAGAAAGTTGGTTGTTGTGTCTATGTTAAATGATTTCCAAAAATTCAATTAACATATACCAAATATTTGCTTTAAAAGTCAAACAATCAAAGCCAATAAATGCCAACCACACACATCAAGTCACATCTCTCAATCAAGTTGTCAAGTCACATCACTCAAAGTGACAAGTGATTTGACGCTTGAAGTGACGCTAGATGCGACTATCGATTTGACGCTTGATTTGATTTGCCGCACTCGAATTCGAAATGTGAATGCGCTCGCAAATAATCTCGGGCTCGGGTTCGCTAATTTTAAATTAACGAATTTTTCGTTGCGTCGTAATTAAATGATTACGCCTAGCGAAATCACTATTCACGTCGCTAACGAATTAATTCTAAATTAATTCATTCGCCTGAATTAAAATCTAATTTTAATTCCGCTTCGAAATCCAATTTCTTTTAAAATATCAAATATATTAATTTCTCGATTAATTCCAAATTAATCGTTATCTCTCTTTAATTGATATTTTATCCCGGATAAAATATCTCCGCAATTAATCCCAAATTAATTTTCTCTCTCATCTAATTAATCCCAGATTAATTTAGAGTGCGAGTCATACGTCATCGGTGAATCTTTGGGAAACGACCTATGAGATCCCCGGATATGTTGGCAGTAAATTCGGTCGTCGGACTATCCGAACACGTAAGTACCAAGTACTACGTTTATACAGATTTACAAAACAAGGTTGGCCTCTAGCAAAGCGTCATGCCTACCCAATTCTCCAGAAATATCCTTACAGGAATAAAGGATCTATATCAAGCGTAGTATACCGTAGTATTGCGTATTTCTGTCCAGCATCAGATGATCATGTGTTAGGCCTGAAGCTGGAATTGTGTCTGCCCCGTACGAAGCACATATCGGATGTCTGGTAACTAGTCTCTATATTGGATAACTATGACCAAGTCATATTATCCTGATGGTTGCAGCACTTAAGAGAACCAGTATCGTATCATACATGACCATCATCTCCATATGACTGGAGTGATACTTCCGTCTTGACATCACACCCAACACACTACGATTCTCGATATACCCAGAATTGGCGTACACAGAACCTGTTAAAGCCCTGGACGACCTCAACCAAAGTATATTGATTGTCGTATGCATTAGCGGTGCAAGTCTCAAGTTAAGACCAAATACACCTACCCTGATTTCGGATTTCCATAGACACATAGTCATACTACCAATGGAATTCCGATGGGGTCTATCCAGAATGAAGATGTTTCCCGTACCATCGGTAAAACATAACCTCCTATTACACTTGCATGAGTATCCTATACCCAAATATATGAGAACTATGTCGTTGTGCCCTCACAACGCGCACAAGTGTAATACTAGTCTTTTACGTATTATCGATGTCCAATCTCGATAATACGCTGACTAGGGATTTTTTAATGATTCTGCCTTCGTGGACTGATATTGTCTCATATCATTCTCAATCCAGACACTAATCATAGGGACCTCTCATCATTTATACATCTATGTAATCTAATCACAAATGATAAGAGTGCAATCTCCTTTGTCACATAGTTAATTTGTACAACAACACCATGATCTGTACAAATAGTGACGCTATGGGTCATAATTGTCCAACACATAGTCATACTACCAATGGAATTTCGAGGGGGTCTATCCAGAGCGAAGCTGTTTCCCGTACCATCGGTAAAACACAACCTCCTATTACACTTGCATGAGTATCATATACCCAAATATATGAGAACTATGTCATTGTGCCCTCACAACGCGCACAAGTGTAATACTAGTCTTTTACGTATTATCGATGTCCAATCTCGATAATACTCTGACTATGGATATTTAATGATTTATCCTTCGTGGACTGATACTGTCTTGTATCATTCTCAATCCAGGAACAAATCATATGTAACTCTCATCATTTATACATCTAGGTGATCTAATCACAAATGATAAGAGTGAAATTGACCGGCGTAAACACACACGTATAATGCAAGCGCGCGTATCGTTCAAGTAGTATAAAAATATCGATCCCATGAGGACTTAATTCCTACTGTTGTTATTAATTATTGATACTATTTATTTACAAATATCTTATTGAGGGAGAAGTGAATTGATTGCTTGAATGATTTGATTTGTAGATTTGATAAAAAAAAAAAAGACAAAGGAAAATACTAAGGAAAATAAAAGACTCAAAGATCTAGGGTTGTGAATCTTTCTAATATCTTTAAAAAGATGAAGTGATTATTTTATGTTTGTGTAATAAATCAATTTACTAACCTGGAACACTAATTTATGCGAAAGCATCTGTCGATGGTCAGACGCAAATACCCAGTTTAACCCAATTGAATAATATGTCTATGTCAACCAAATTACCTGGATTCATTAAGTTTAGGTTCCAATTATGGCTACCCCCGCCCGACAGGTATATTCCTATCCTATAAGGAAATCTATTAAAGGGTTATCTATCCTTAAGGAAGATCGTGGGCTATTAAATCTAAGGCTGAAACCTAAAATCTCTATGTCTAGTTCATTTTAGATTTACCACATCAATCTTATTGGTGATCAAACAACAAGAAGCTTTAAGTTTAAGACTTAATAAGTAAACCTTTAAATTACTCAAATTATAAAATAACCTCTTATAAACCGGTGATATTAGATTTCATCACAATCCTAGAAAATTAACTTAGTTACAACACATAGTTAGGACAAGTAAAAAGACATAAAAATTACTAAAAAGTAAATGCGGAAAAATAAATAAAATGCTAAGGTAAAAGGATTTAACTTCTACTATTTACTATTTAGATATCTCACATAATATAATATATAAACTTGTGATAATTTTACCAACCATTCATATAGGCGGTAACATGATTAAGTCAAATTAAGTTCAACCAGCCATAAAGGCGGAACAAAAATAAACCAGCCATAAAGGCGGAGAGAAAATTTAATTACCAACCGACCAGTATGGTGGTATCCTCATTAAGTCAGGTTTAACCAGATTAAATTAAATAACCAACCGACCAGTATGGCGGTATCCTTTATTAATTCAGATTTTAAATAGTTTATATATTATTTTTTAAGGGAGATTAATCTAAATAGCAAAAGTAAAAGAATTACCTTGTTACCTCAGCATGAAGAAATTACCCCCTCATGGATGAATGAAAACTACTATTTATATAAGAGAATTACTACTACAAACGTAAATAAAACTGAATAAAAGAAACTAAAGAAGAGAACTCTCAATTTATTTATAAGGATTTCAGAGGATGAGGTACATTTGAAACTTAAGAAATCAAACTCAATTTATAGGCAAAAAAAATCCAATTTTTTATTATTATTTTTATGATTTTTTTTTTATTATTATAATTTTTTTTTATTATTATTATTTTTGGATCGCTGAATTTTCGACACGTGGCATGGTGGCTAAAAAAAACGGCTCGTTGAATTTTTGACACGTGGCATGCGGTTCACATTAGCAAATTGCTTGTGATGATGACACGTGGCATGGTGCACGTTAGCAAAGTCAAACTTGACAACTTTGACTTGTTGACCTGGCGCATATTAGCAGTCTCCGGTGCACGTTAGATGTCGGGATGCCAAGGGTTTCGGTGTCGGGACGCCCAAAATTACCAAAATACCCTTTTTGCCAAATTTCACCAAATTTCACAGTTTTGCTCCAAATCACCTTCAGAATGTCCTGGAACTTTATTTATCTACAAAATAACACAAAACAAATCAAAATATTCACAAAATTCAAGAAACTATACAAAATATTAGTTTAAATGAGTGGGAAATAGTGATAGTTTTACCACTCATCAGAAATCTCCTTTGTCACATAGTTAATTTGTACAACAACACCATGATCTGTACAAATAGTGACGCTATGGGTCATAATTGTCCAACAATTTGGCCAAGGTGATCTCCAAGTCCAAGCTCCAAGCTTTGTCTTTGTGATTCCAAGCTCCAAGGTTGGTTTCCCTATCACCTTGTATTGATTCTTGAATGTGCTAGCAAGATAGGAAGAAAAATAATTTTCCTTTTCTTGGAGAGAAGCTCACGGCAATGCTAAAGAGGGAAAGAGAGTTTTCTTTGTTTTGCCTTTTGTTTTCCAAAAACAATTATGAAAAAATGCTTTATAAATTTTGGTATATGCTTTCAAAAAGTCAAAGCCAAAATTTGGAGCCAAAATTTGCATTAAAGCCTCACAACCACTTCTTTCATGAATAGTGATTGCATGTCAATCACCAAAAAATGAGTTGACATCTATCATTTGAATGACGTGCGATATGACGAGTGATGTGACTTGTGGCTGCACTTGATTCGAAATCGAAGTGGCCTCACAAACACATCCCGGGCTCGGTTTCGTTAATTCCGAATTAACGAATTTTTCATTGCGTCGTAATTAAATCAAATTTAATTAAATAATCATGCCTTGCAAAATTACTATTCATGTCGCTGGCGAATTAATTCCAAATCAATTGGTTAGCCCGAATTAAAATCCAATTTTAATTCCGCGTCGAAATCTAATTTCGTTTAATATATCGAAAATATTATTTTATCGATTAATTCCAAATTAATAGTTTTCTCTCTTCAAATAGTATTTTATCCCAGATAAAATTTCTCCGTTATTAATCCCAGATTAATTAAGTTCGAATCATACATCATCGGTGAATCTTCGGGAAGCGACCCAAGAGATCTCTGGATATGTTAGCAGTAAATCTGGCCGTCGGACTATCCGAACACGTACATACCTTGTACTACGTTCTTACCGATTTACGAGACATGGTTGGCTTCTAGCAAAGCGCCATGCCTACCCAATTCTCCAGAAATATTCTTAATGGAATATATAATCTATATCAGGTGTAGTATACGTAGTATTGCGTATAGCAATCCAGTATCAGATGTCACATGCAAGGCCTAGGGCTGGAATAGTGTCTGCCCCGTACGAAACATATATCAGATTACAAGCAACTAGTCTCATTAAATCGGACAATCATGACCTTGTCATATTCCCGATGGTTGCAACCATTTAGAGTACTAGTTCTGTATCCTTGCGTGATCATCATCTCCATATGACTGAAGTGATACTTCCCTCTTGACATCACACCCAATACACTACGATTTTAAATAAACCCAGAAGAGGCATACACAGAACCTGTTAAAGTCCTGGACCACCAAAACCAAATCGTATCGATTGTTGCAAGTACTAGCGATGCAAGTCTCAGGTTAAGACCAAATACACCTACCCTGATGCGGATTCCCATGGACATATATTCATACTACCAATGGGATTCTGTGGGGTCTATCCAGAGCGAAGCTGTTTCCGTACCATCGGTAAATAAAACCTCATATCACACTTGCATAAGTATCCAATACTTAAATATATGAGAACTATGTCGTTATGCTTCCATAACATGCACAAGTGTAATACTAGTCTATTCCGCATTATCGATGTCCAGTATCGATAACACTACGACTAGGGATATTTAATGATTAAACCTTTATGGATTGATATTGTCTCATATCTTATAATCTAGAACTAATCATAAGGACTTGTTGGACAATTATGACTCATAGTATCACTATTTGTACAGATCATGGTGTTGTTGTACAAATTAACTATGTGACAAAGGAAATTACTGTTTTATCAATTGTAATTAGATTACCAAGATGTATAAATGATAAAAGGTCCCTCTGATTAGTTCTGGATTGAGATGATATGAGACAATATCAATCCACAAAGGTTTAATCATTAAATATCCATAGTCAGAGTATTATTGAGATTGGACATCGATAATGTGAAAAAAACTAGTATTACACTGGTGCGCGTTGTGAGGGCATAACGACATAGTTCTCATATATTTGGGTATATGATACTCATGCAAGTGTAATAGGAGGTTGTGTTTACTGATGGTACGGAAACAGCTTCGCTCTGGATAGACCCCTCAGAATTACATTGGTAGTATGACTATGTGTCTATGGATGTCCAAATCAGGGTAGATGTATTTGGTCTTAACCTGAGACTTGCACCGCTAATACTTGCGAAAATCAATATACTTTGGTTTTGGTCGTCCAGGGCTTTAACCGGTTCTGTGTACGCCTCTTCTGGGTATATTGAGAATCGTAGTGTATTGGGTGTGATGTCAAGACGGAAGTATCACTCCAGTCATAGTGGAGATGATGTTCACGTAGGATACGGAACTGGTGCTCTTATATGCTGCAGCTATCGAGATATTATGACTAGGTCATGTTTATCCAATTATAGATACTAGTTACCAGAGATCTGATATGTGCTTCGTACGGGGCAGACACAATTCCAGCCACAGGCCTAGCATGTGACATCCGATAGTGCATCGCAATACGCTATACTACGTATATTACGCCTGATATAGATCGCATATTCCTTTCAGAATATTTTTGGAGAATTGGGTAGGCACGGTGCTTTGCTAGAAGCCAACCATGTCTTGTAAATTGGTAAAAACATAATACTAGGTACGTACGTAAGATCCTGGACCCTACACCACCAAACCACACCCCTTGGGGACCTAACAGAGCTCATTCTAGATCACATGAGTTGAAAACGTAAACTTGATAACATAAGCTAAAAAAGTAAATTAATTATATAAACTAAATACGTAAACTGAAAACGTAACCGAATTCTTAAGCTGAAAATTTAATTAAAGCACAAAACATAGAACATAAAAGCCTTCCAACATCCATAAAATTTCGGCCATAGTATACACATTCCATATTTGCCAAAATCAAACAAAATTCATACATAACCCATGATAAAACTTCAATTTGTGTATAACAGACTATCTTATAAACAATAAAATGCAAAAATGGGCTCAAATCATGCTTATGATTTCATGGGTTTTTTTTTTTTAAATAACATCTCTAAAAACAAAACAAATCATGAAATTAACTACTGGAATTGGATTAGGAGCTGTTTTACTTTGATTTATATATAATTTTTACAAATAAACTCCAATATCCCCATAAGCTCGTGAAAATGGTTTAAAGGCGGAAAAATAGTTAAAAACAAGTGGGGCCACATGAGTTAGATATTATAGGTTAAAATAAGGACATATATATGTCACATGTTCAAATTTTTAAAGAATCTTATAATAGTGTAGTACCCCTGTAAAAATGCATAATTTGTAAAAATGCATAATTTTGACTTACTTTTGGTCAATATTTGTAAAATTATTTAACATGAAAGTTGTATATCTATATCTAAGCTTTTCGATGGTACCCAAATCACTGAAAACATACTAGATGTACGTCAAATTATGGTCAAAATATCACAAGTTATCATAACGCGATAAATTTTTAGTGTACCACAAAAACTGAAAAATTTATTTCAGATTCCCGGCATAATTTATTAGATTAATAAACTTGCTAATAATGTATAATTATATGCTTAGATAATGTTTCGCACGAAAAGAAAATGACCATCGTGATCGTGTCGTGACAATCGGAGTGTTACAACCATTCTATCTGAAGTTTAACAATTTTACCCTTTATAAATTTAGCTAACTAATAAATGACAAAACCTTTATTTGTAATAAATAGTCAAAATTATTTATATTACGAAGGTTAAACGATAAGTAATTAATTTTATTTTTATTATTCAAATTCTTATTGTAATTGTTAACCATGTAAAATATATTTTATATGAGGGAAAATAATTGAATATTAATAAAAAATAATTTTTGATTGAGAAAATTTTCGTTATTTTTAAAATTTTTAATTTAATTATAGAAATGGCTCACAATTATTTTTAATAGAATTTAGTGTTGATTGCAAATAAACATACAAAAAAATTTAATATGGAAGGAATGAAAAGTTAACAATTACGAATATAATAAAAACATATTTTAATCAATTAGAAATTAAATTAATTTTTTTTTGGTTAAAAATTATATAAAGTTATATTTATATTTAAGTGAGATTGAGGTGTTGAGGTATTTTACAAAATATATAGATGTAATATGTTATTGTGTCAAAATATAAGGATGTCATGGGCATTTGATTTTATTAAAAACCATCATTTCCCATCAATATGTGTGGCCGATAAAATCCCCACAGGACGAATTCGTCCTAGGACGAGAAGAGGTGCGAAGAAAAGAAGGGCGATGGAGCGAAGAACGATAAAAGGACTTGGGACGATCGAGCCAATGGTCAGGGCGAAAAGTGCGATGCAGTTACCTTCACTACCGAAGCAGTTAGACGGTTGTTCCTCCACGATTAGGCAGTTAGGATACACAACCCAGCAGTTACAAGCATGATTCATAATTGCAAAGGAATGGTAGAACTGCCCAAGTCAGTTACCAAGCGGCACTATAAAAGCTCGCATATCCCAAGAGAAGAAGACAACAAAATGAAGACTCAATCGAGCATATTTTATCTTTTTATTTCTTAGCTTGTAACTTAGGACTGTAACTTGTGTTCTTGTGCCCATTGGAGGCTTATTCACTTGATTCAATACACCCCTTGCTGGGACTTTGTCTCAGGAGGTTTGAACCTTACACGCTCTTTTTCCCTGCACGCGTAAAACCTGCGCAAACAGTTTTTGGCGACCACAGTGGGAGAATTGGTGTAACGAAGTGGAGATGCCTCCGAAAAGAAACGCTTAGACTGGCTCAACCGCAGAGGAAGCTGGATTGGAGCAAACCAACCAGCCCAACGTTCCAGCCATAGTGGGTCAGTTCGAGGGTCTAGCAGATGTCAGCCGGTACGAACCAATGAGGGAGCTCAGCCCTAATGCGGTGCGCGCATTGATTGGCGAATTCACACAGGATGTCGTCGAACAAGTCAGGACTCCAAAATGCTCATGTTGTGGAAAAATTCGTATCGACTAGTAACTTGCACTATGAAAAAATGGCCAAACACTTAAGCTCAATGAATGAATTGGTGGCCAAATGTATAAGCGGCGGAACAGCGCTGCCGTCGACCACGCCTCTCCCTACAGTAGACGGTCAGGAAGCTGGTCCTAGTGGTGTTCCCCTGCAAGGAACCAATACTCCTATGGTTCCCAGAGGAGGGACGAGCCCTGAAGAGCACGACCCACAACTAGGGCCAAACACTCACCAAGGGCCAAATATGGCTCAACATGAAATCGTGGTGCCTCAAGGTGTCCAAACTTCCCAGGGACAGAATCATGATTACGTTCCACTCCCGAAAGGGCCGCAATCTCCCCATATAGCTGTGCCATTCAATAGCAACGATATGCTAAGGGAACAAATGACCGAAATCCTGCAAAACTAATTCGGTCTAGGCATACGACCAATTCGGCCTAGACATCGGAAGCCTTACCCTGATTGGGTCGATGTGGCTTATCCTTGGCCGAGGAATTATAGGATATCAGATTTTACCCTCTTTACGGGATCTGGAGAAGTTTCCACTATGGAGCACATAAGACGCTTCACCCTTCAGTGTGGGGAAGTCAATGATTTCCATAAACTAAGGTTGTTTCATGGTTCATTATCAGGGGTGGCTTTCTCTTGGTATGTCAGCTTACCAGCCAATTTAATAGAAAGATGGCAGCAAATGGAGCAATTGTTCCATGCGCAGTTTTATAAGGCCGAATCTGAAGTGGCCTTGGCTGATTTGGCAATTTGAGACAATTGCCAGGGGAATGGGCCGAGACGTTTCTACAACGATTTAAGGTAGCCCGAGGTCGATGTTACGTGCATTTGCCCGAAAAGGAGTTCGTAAGAATCACTCAAGGATGCTGAATCTCGATCTGAAGAAGAAGTTTCAGGATCGTGAGTTTTGGGACCTTCCCCAACTCACTACCAGTGTGGTGCGCTATGAGTGATTATTACGAGAAGATGAGCAGATGAAAAATTCGAGCAAAAGGACGTATTACATAAACATTGACTACGAGATGGGCGAAGTGAACGCCGACTCGGCCGATCTATGTTTGGCCGAATTGGTGAAAGGGAAACCCTACGTCTGCAAAACGTGGGCAGAACCTCAAATCAATGAGACGAGCGATAAAAAGAGCAGAAAATTCTCCTTCGACATTACTAAAGTCGAAGCTATATTTGACCAATTGTACAAAGATAAGCAAATCAGCTTGAGCGACAGACATACGTTGCCAACAGCCGAGCAAATCGGCAGTAAAAAATACTGCAAATGGCATAATGCATGGTCTCACACAACTAACAATTGCCTTGTTTTCCGCAATGTTTTGCAGGATGCCATAGAATCCGGACGAATCACGTTCGAAAAGAAGATGGCAGTAGACAGTAATCCTTTCCCGAAATCGGCGGAGTTAAATATGATCAACCCAGCCCCTACAAGGATAAACTGGCCGAGGGTAAAGGTAGTGCTGGATGAAAAACAACACCGCCACCGCCCGAGCGCGCTGGAGAGGATCAAGGAACCTGCAGAATGAAAGTACAAGAAAGACATTTTTGTGAGGTGCAAGAACAACATTGAATGGATGAAAGAGCTAGAAGACACTTGTGAGAGGCATGTGAAGAGAGAATCGTCATGGCAGCCACGAACCTTTGTGCCAAGGTTCTATGGAGAAAATTCGAACTTCGTCCAGAACGTGAGGATATTTCGGCCAAAGATCCATCGGCCCAACGTGTGGCACTCATACCGAAAGTCATACCCAGGACAGTAGGCGAACTCAGGGCGACGGGCAGACGAAAAATATCCTCCCATAGATGAAATGACAAAGACACAGCTGATGAGGCACCAAAGGAACTACGGCCGCATGATGCGCCGACAGAATGAGGCAAAGGCTGCCACCGGCCATAGCCCTCATGCCACAGAGAAGTCAAAAGACCACAAGAAGGCACAAGACGAGAAAAGAAGGAAAGTGACCAATGGTGATGAGTACACTAAGCTTCATGGAAGGAAACAGGACGGGACCGATGATGAGGAGCCTCCCATCATCATCCAATTCTGCAGCATGCCACTAGTCGTGGCAAATCACTACTTGTTGCCCAGAGAGTTCCGGGGAAATGACAATGGGGAAGCTGGACAGAGTGACGATGTTTATGAGGGAGATGAGGCCGAATTTGCGGCACTCTCCATAACAGACGTAAATACTGCAAGCCGAGAGGCCGAAGAGGAGGAACTGACGGATATAGAAGAGGAGATTGACATCAGGACGGAAGCCAGGAGAAGGGGAATTTCGCAAAATTGGTTTCTGAAAGAACTATATGAGGCCGGGAATCCAGCAGTCGGAACACTGGGAGAAGACCTAGGGCAATACCCATTCCTCGTTCTGTATGGAACGCCTAAGGTAAATCTGGCTGTCACCAAGGCCGAGAAAAGAAGGCTGACCATCAATCACATCTCCCCGGAGATACCTCTCACACTGCCACCTTCTCGGTGGGATATGGAAGAAGAGTCATCCCAAGTCATAAAATGGGAGATCAAGCCATGGAAATTGGAAAGTCAGGGAAAGTGATTTTCCAAAGCCACCAGCTCAGATGACAAAGCACCTAAGGCCATTATACGTGAAGGCGAAGGCCAATAGCATCCCCGTATCCAAGGTACTGATTGATAATGGAGCAGCCATCAATGCAATTTCAGTTAGGATGCTGGGGCGTTTGGCCAAGTCCGAAGAGGACCTCCTCCCCACAGAAGTAGTCCTCACCAGTTTTAAAGGATGAGCGACGATCGCGAAATGAGTTATACCACTGGACTTGCAGGTGGGAAGCACTACGAAGACTGTGGTGTTTTTCGTCATAGATGGGCCAACCTCATACAATATGCTTCTGGGGCGAGACTGGATACACGGCAGCCGATGCATCCCATCATCCCTCCATCAGTGCCTGGTTTTCAGGAACCAAATAGATGAAGTAGAAATCGTACACGCCGATAATAACCCTTTCGCCGCAGACACAAACTCGGCCGAATACTATATGTATGAGGGAAACTACGGGCCAACCAGAGTTCTGAACGAATGAGGAAGCCCAACCATCGTAGCCCAGAATGACGAGCTATGCCCCCTGGATTGTTAAACGACCTGCTCGCACAAACAAAACCAACCACAGTGGTCTTCGGAGAACCCACATACGTCGGTATCAATGGAGCACGGCCAGAGTAAGGAGTAAGCCGCCCTTGCGGCCTCTAAGGCTAAATTAATGGCCTACGTTCTGGAATAAAAAAATAAGGATGAGGCGTTGGCCGCTGTTTCGGCTTTAAGAGGGAAGTTGCTGACGCACCAGACGGAGGATAAGGTGAAAGAACTGTGTGGGGTGGACTGTTTGATAGAGGGAGAAGACGAACAGGAGGACGAATACGCACTGAACGGACGACGCAAGACAAACTTCTCAAGAGGACAAGATGCTCTAGAAGAGGTAAATATGAGGGATGAAGACAATAAGCGCATAACTTATGTCAGCAAGGAATTGAGCCCCCAGGAACGCGAAAAATTACTCTGTTTATTACTAGAATACAGAGATTGTTTTGCATGGGATTATAATGAGATGCCCGGCCTAGATTGGTGGAACATAGGCTGCAAATACTATCAAATCATAGGCCGCATAGGCAGCCTCCACGGAGGTTCGCGCCTAATGTTTTGCCTGATATTAAAAAGGAGGTCGAGCGATTGTTGGAGGCAAAGTTTATTAGGACGACCAGATATGTAGAATGGTTGTCTAACATCGTCCCAGTCAGGAAAAAGAATGGGAAGATAAGGATTTATATAGACTTCAGGAACTTGAACTTAGCAACGCCAAAAGACCAATACCCAATACCGACGGTCGATTCCCTAGTGGATTCCACGGCAGGGTATCAAGTATACTCATTTATGGATGGGTATGCGGGTTATAATCAAATTTACATTTCCGAGGATGACGTGCATAAGACGGCCTTTAGATGCCCAGGGTCTCTAGGATGCTACGAGTGGGTAGTAATGTCGTTCGGCCTAAAGAATGTCGATGCCACGTATCAACGAGCCATGAATTCAATCTTTCATGACATGTGTAGACATTGCATTTTTGCATATTAGCCCGATGATGAGTCTCATATGGAGACACTACCTCTTTAGTCGCGGAAATCACGGGAAATGGACGTCGGAAGGGAAAAGTTGGAAATCAGTATTTTCGTTGGATTTAACTCGCTTGTTTCGCTTCGGGTTCGTTTGTTGGACCTCTATTTTAAAACACACCAAACCCGTTAAATCACATCTCACAAATTAAATAATTAAAACATTTAAAACACATCTCACAAATTAAATTAAATTAAATTAAAGTTAACTAATTTAAAGTAAATTAAAATACAATTAAAATCCAATTAACTAAATCAAATTAAAATCCATTTAAACTAAATCAAATTAAAGTCCAATCCAATTATAACCAATTAAATTAAATTCACAAATTAAATTAAACTAAATCTAATTAAATTAAATTTCAAAATAAATAAATCACTCACCTAATTTAAATAATTTCTTGCCTTAAATAATTAAAATTAAACACACACATAAATTAATTGATTTCTTTCATTTCAAATAAACCCATGCAGAAACCCTAACCCTACCCTCTCACTATATAAACAACAACAAACCCTAGACATCTTTCCCTCTCCTCTCTCTGACTCATGCATACACAAAGAAACCCTAACTCCTCCACGTAAAGCACCAGCCCTTCAACGCCGCAGACCCCTCAACGGCTGGCTCACTCTCACGAAAAAACACAAAAAGAAAATAACGCCACTTGCCGCTTCAGCCACTCTCCATGCCCTCGTCACATGCCCTGAGCCGAGCAACCCTCAGACCTCACCTCTCAATAGCTCACGTTGCACCCATATAAGCCATCACGCCCCTACCTTCAACCACGCCACATGCACTTCAACCACGCCCCATAACCTTGCCTTCGCCTGCCTACTCCACTTGCCTTCGCCTGCCTACTCCACGTAACCTTCCACCCACTCACAGCCTTCACGCTCAACCCTCCATTCACCACAAAGCCTTATTGGCAGCAATCTTCTCAGCCAGGCCTCACTGCACACACTCACCTACAAGTCATAAGCCACGTACAAGGCAGGCCACAGAACCCTAGTACGCTCATCCCACACCTCTCTCGGCCATCGACCAAGCCACAAATAAAGCATAAGCCATGATTTACACATAAAAACCGACACAGTCAGCAACTCACATAAACCCTAGGCACAAACACCGACCAGCTCACTACCTTCATGTTAACGCATACCACATAGCCCCCAATTCCTCTCACGTGAAACCTTTCACAGCAAGCCTTCACGTCCACTAGCCACGCTTCATGCCCTCGCCACATGCCCTGAGCCGAGCAACCCTTACCCTCAACTACCTTGGCCTCACGCTAATGCATCAATGCCCCTGCTCACAGCCTTCAACACCAATTGCCTTCAACAGAAAACACTCACGCCACACGTCCCAAACCCTAAAAGACACGCCCCTCACGTTGTTGACATCAAATCACGCCATCCAAACTCAATCAGCCCCTCCACTCACGCACACACTCACTCAACCTCACAGCCACACCCCTTAACACATAAACCCTTCACGTATCAACAGATCACTCAAACATCGCATCACCTAAGGCCACAAATTCAAGTCACACACCTAAATACCTCACTGCACAGCCCCTAAACCTGCCGCACGTTACATCCCTATTCTGTCCAGTTTTGCCGCAACTTAGACCCCCTAAAATAGTCCAGAAATCATCCCAAAACTGCACTAAAAAAACTGCACAAAAAACCCCTGAAAAATCATCAAAAACAGCAACCCTAAGCAGCCCGAATAGAAAAACAGCGAGGAAAGATGTTGAGTTAGTGAATCGGAAAAGTTGCGGATCATTCACCCTTCCAACGGACGTGTAACGCCCTTTCGTGAGACGACAAAAGAGGTTAGACCCGAGGGCACCTTTTTATTTATTATCTTTCGTTTATTTTATTTATTTTAAAATATTATTGCATGAGAGTCGTTTGAGGCATGATGTGATTGTTGGATGAGCAGGATGTGTGTTCCCTTTTGTGGTATATCGGATGGAAACCCGGACATAAATTCCGTAGCCGAATCCGAATGGACGGTAATGCGGTTTGTACTTGGGATACAACGCCACGTACCACTTAAGAGACACATATTTTGTCTCATCCAAACTTGTGTTTGAGCATGCTGTAATTCGTGGATTATTTAGTTATTATTTAAAGCATGATTTAATCTAGTATGTTATTTAGTTGTTTATTTTTAAGCATGATTAGTTATTTATTTTGCGTTTGGAATTTGCATTGTTATTTGTCTTCCGCAATATATAATTGAAGCATGATTATGAGATTGCCGTGTGTTGTCGTGTGTTATGAGGACTTACTTTCCAAGTATGCAAACTTAGACATATGATTTATCTTTATGAACATGAACTAGATATAGGTTGTTCTTGAGCATGTTGCGTAGATTCGGTTAAGATATTGCACAAATCACATCATTACAAGTGACATAAGTAAGGGACCATTCTGAACCCAACAGTTTGAGGTCTTCCCTTGCGAGGGGTGAGTGCGACCTTAAATCTTTGTCCCGGTTCACACCGGGTGGCGACTCCATGTTATTTTGTACTCCCAACTTGGTCGCGGGCCTAGAACAGCGTCGTCAGTTTCTGTGTCCTACAACATGATCGACAAATTCCTAGAAGTCTACGTTGACGATATAGTGGCTAAATCCGTAACTACGGATGAGCATTTTAGCCATCTAACGTCGGCCTTTGAACGAATGAGAAGGTTCAAGCTTAAATTGAACCCTGCCAAGTGCGCCTTTGGGTATGCGCAGGCAACTTCTTAGGTTTTCTAGTACACCAACGGGGAATCGAGATTGACACCAATAATCTCGAGCGATTACTGAAGCCATGCGGCCCCGAAACAAAAAAGAGTTGCAAAGGTTTCTAGGGCATGTTAATTTCCTAAGACGATTCATCTCCAATTGTGCAGGGAAGACCAGGGCATTCTCTTCCCTATTAAAGCTAAAGGGAGATGACGAATTCGTCTGGACCGAAGAGCACCAACAAGCATTCGACAGTCTGAAGAGGTATTTATCACAGCCACCAGTAACGGCGCCTCCAGTGTTAGGGAAACCAATAAAGTTGTACATAGCAGCTGAGGAGCAGTCCATAGCTGGGATGATCGCACAGGACGACGCCATAAATGTTGAGAGAGCCATTTATTACATCAGCCTGCAACTGTTGACTTATGAATGTAATTATTCTCCCATGGAGAAGTTATGTTTGGCTTTATATTTTACATGTACTAAGCTACGTGCCTATCTTAGGCCGAACATTGTATATTTGATCATAAAAATCAATATAGTGAAGTACATGTTTTCTCGTCTTATTTTGCATCAAAGGGTTGGTTTCTGGTCTCTGTCGCTCTCAGAATTCGATATACGGCACGAACCCTAAAAGGCTATCAAGAATCAAGCTTTGGCTGATTTCCTGGACGACCATCCATGCTTAAGTATAACTAGGGAAAAAGAATTGGATTTGGACGAATGCAGTCTAAAACCGTGGACGATGTATTTCGACGGATCCAGCATGGCAGAGAGGGCTGGAATAGGGGTTGTCTTAGTCAGCCCATTGGGAGAAACCTTCCAGTTGTTAGCCGAATTGAACGAGTACTGCACCAATAACCAGACAGAATATGAAGCCTTGATACTTGGGTTGGAAACACTCCTCGACATGGGAGTAACCCATGTGTCCATCAATGGAGATTCGCAGCTGGTAATCCAACAAGTGATGGGAACTTATAAATGCCAAAGCCCGTCGGTCGTGGCATTATTAGGTATAGCCAAAAAATTAATAGAACGGTTTGATCATACTGACTTGGAATACATTCCAAGGACAAAGAATGAATCGGCCAACAACTTAGCCCAGGCGGCCTCCGGTTATAAACAAACCAACATAAGTGGGGTGTATAGAAGCGAAAAAATCAAGCCAGCCCTCGTGAGAATAGCCCAAGGAAAAGATGTCATGACTCTTGAAACAGAGAACGATTGGAGAAACGAAATCAGGACGTTCTTAACGCAGCCTAGACTAGGAAAAGACCGAAGGTTGAAGCTTAAAGCCTTGAACTATGTAATGACAGAGGATGTGCTCTATAAAAAACGACAAGATGGATTGTTATTAAAGTGTGTAGGGCCATCAGAGTCTAAAACTATCATGGCTAAAATACACGAAGGCGTTTGTGGGGCTCACCAAGCTGGAATCAAGATGAGATGGTTGATCATACGGAGCGGCTATTATTGGCCGAAGATGGGGGAATCGTGTATTTCATACGCCAAAGGGTGCGTAGCTTGCCAAAAGCATGGTCCTGTCCAAAGGGCCCCCGCAACAGAGATGGTTCCAGTCATTAAACCTTGGCCGTTTATGGGATGGGCGATATACTTGATAGGGAAGATTTATCCTGCTTCAAGCAAAAGGCACACTTTTATCATTGTTGCCACTGACTTCTTTACCAAGTGGGTAGAAGCTATCTCAGTTGTAGAGATCTCACAAGAATAGATAATCAAGTTCATAAAGGAACATATAATTCACCGTTTGGTATACCACAGACAATCATGGTAGACCATGATACCTCATTAAACGGTAAAAATGTAAAGGACTTCCTAGCCGAATATGGAATCCGGCTGGTGAATGCTACTCCATATTACCCTCAGTCAAATGGTCAAGCCGAATCGTCCAACAAAACCCTCAAAGGATTGATTCGAAAGATGGTGACGGACAATGCTAGACGATGGGACGAATACCTGAGTCAAGCTTTATGGGCTTACAGGACATCGCCACGCACAAGCATGTCGGTGACACATTTCCAATTGGTGTATGGACAAGAAGCTGTGCTCCATGTGGAAATGAACATTAAGTCCACTAGGGTAATATTGTAGGAGAAACTAACAAAAGAAGATTACGACGAGGCGATGATCCAAAATTTGCTGGAATTGGATGATATTAGGTGCGATACACTCAACCGCCTGGAAGCACAGAAGAAAAAGATAGCCAGAGAGTATAATCGCAAGGTAATGGCCAAGTCTTTCGAGAAGGGCGAAATAGTATGGAAGAAAATATTGCCAGTTGGCTTTAAGAAACCAGCATATGGCAAGTGGTTGCCCAACTGGGAAGGCCTATTTGTAGTAAGAAGTGTGTTACCACATGGGGCCTATCATTTGCAAGATTTAAAAGGATGGGTACAATTAAGAGCGATAAACGGGAAGTATTTAAAGAAATATGTGCCCTCGTTATGGGATCACGAAAACATTCAAGAAAAGCAATAAGAATTTCATGTTAATAATGGACGAGAACGTCCTAGATTACAAAATGGACGATATAACGTCCTCATTTACATCATCCATGGCCCGAGAATTGCCTAAAACCCCCAGGCTGGTCCTTAATGGCTGAAAGCGTCTCCCTCGTCAGGCCCCAGTCTTCCTGAACAGTCACGCTCGCCGCATCCAAATCGGCCAACTCATTCTCGAAGTCAATACGGGCCAACCCCTTAAATTCGGCCATCGACCGTTCCACCTCCTCCATTTGAGCGATGACGGCTCTCTCCTTCGCCTCTTTCCTCATCCGACTTTCGTCCAAACGGCGTTGAAGTTCTTTCAACTACTGCTCCAAGTCCATGAAGATTGATATTTTAGTCACCATCTCTTCCGTGGTCTCCTTCAAGGCCTGTTGTAGCTTTCCAAAAGATTCACGGAGCTCTTCCTTTTTCACCAAAGAGGAGCGAAGCCCAATCCTCTGGCTATGAATTACACGATGCCGGGAGAGAAGGTTCGTTATTTCCTCTTGCATCTCTTGGAGAAAAAGACGGTCATCAATAGATACGGCCGATGAAGGAAGAGCCAGTAATCGGCTTAACTCGAAGGAACACCGGTCCAATTGAAGCATGTTCTGGGGCTGAACAGCTTGGTGAACATCCATCGCAGCGAAAGAAACATATTGACGAAGGACCTCCCGAAGACTCTCCAAGTCTGAGCTCGCGCCAGTAAGGGGCGTCGACGGGCGATAAGAAGCAGAGGTCATTTCCCCAAGACGATCCAAAAGACGCTGGACCGATTGCAACAATTGATCAGACGCCTACACATAAGGGAAGAGTTAGCAAAACAGGTTAAGACCATAATCTAAGAGGGAAAGAGAAAGAAACTCACCATCCCAGGATCAGAGCTAGAAGGCTGATCCGCCAGTGCCCCTGATGTCTCAACTGCTGACTGCATCAGTCCTTGCTCGGGGGACAATGAACGATGGGGGACAGCGATTGATTGTAGTACGGCTTGAGGAGAGGTCGGTCGAGGAGAAGAAGCTGATGGTAAATCATGAGACTCGGCCCGCAGAGGGAGCGATTGTCCAGCGACAATTGTCACTTGAGGCGAAGGAACATGAATAATGGGCGAAACAATCACAAAGGCCGAGGACGATGGCTGCTTAGGCTCAAGACTTTCCCTTTGAGGAGAGAGAGGCAGAGGAGCCAAGGACGATGGCTGCTCAGGCTCAAGACTTTCCCTTTGAGGAGAGGGAGGCAGAGGAGCCAAAGACGATGGCTGTACTGAAAGCGACATCACACCCATAGAGGTACTGGGGAATACGGCCTCTGACGCCGAATGTGGAGACACATCAGTTGGCCGAACACCTGTAAGAGAATCGGAGTCGGATGAATCAGAAATAATAATGACCTCGTCTTCTTCATAAATACGACGAAGGACATCGTCTTTGTACAAAGACCGAACCTCCTCCAATGATTCCAACTCGGCCAAACTATAAAGGCCATCCACATCCCTATAACTCCCTCTAAGCCCTGCAGTGGACATCCTGCATACTAGAGGATAAAGCTGCCTAAGGTGACCCCACAAAGATCCCATCGGCCACGCGGGCTCCAGCCCTTCAGTCTCATCATCCGGGCCCTGCATAATCGGCACAGAGCCGTCCGAGGAGAAGTACTCGAAGAGAGGATGGTCACGAGGAATTTCCTCGACTCTTGGGTAAGAATGATCAGACTCGGCAT
>SKCR01034193.1:0-32399 GCA_019454045.1 Zanthoxylum bungeanum | reverse complement strand
TCTGCCGTTTGAGAAGTTCCAAGGCTGTGATGTTCTTTTAGGGCCTGAGATGAGAAGCACTGGCGAGGTTATGGGCATTGATATGTCCTACGCTATTGCATTTGCGAAGGCTCAAATTGCTGCAGGACAGAAGCTGCCACTTTCTGGCACTGTGTTCCTCAGCTTAAACGATTTGACAAAGCCACATCTTGAGAGAATTGCAAAGGCATTCATAGATATAGGATTCAAGATTGTTTCAACTTCTGGGACAGCACACTTCCTTGAATTAAAAGGAATCGCAGTGGAAGAGTGCTGAAGATGCATGAAGGCCGACCACATGCTGGTGATATGGTTGCTAATGGACAGATACAGATGATGGTGATAACAAGCTCTGGTGACGCACTTGATCAGATTGACGGGCTGAAACTGAGGAGGATGGGTCTTGCGTACAAGGTTCCTGTTATAACAACAGTTTCCGGAGCTTTGGCCAACGCTGAGGCGATAAGAAGCTTGAAGTCTAACACTGTTACAATGACTGCACTTCAGGACTTCTTTGATGTCGAGACAACATCAGGTAGTAGCGAGAACTTGCAGTCAGCCTCGACCTCTATATGATCTGAGTACGGATTTCTGGTGAGCACCCGTATTTCTTTCCTCTGTCAATTATTCTATCTAATGTGTTCTCGTAAGTTATTTATTTATATCAAAAATCTTTTTGTCTGCGAGTTGATAAAATCGAACTATGAAGAATGTAACGTAGGGCATTTTTGAGCTTCGAGTAATGTAAAGTATAGTATGCTGAAACAATAATCAATTGATTTATCTTATTATGGGTATGTGTTTTCTTTTTTGGATAATCGGGGTGTCCGGGCCCGCTTACCCGCACCTCGACTAATCCCCGGGACCTGTGTCCCGTGCCCTCAGAAGTTTCCCAACACAGATCAGGGTAAGTCGTTGGCTTTTCACACCAGGGGGCATGGCCCCAAGAAAATGCATCTAGTGGGATTCGAACCTTTAACCTGAGAGGGAGCAAACCACTTAAGCCCAAAACCTTTACCACTGAGGCAACCCCTTGGGTGAACTGATCTGCAACAATGGTGTTTGCACACAAATGAAAGGTGTCAAAGTTTCATGAAAATAACTAAAAGAAAAAGGAGAGCTGTTTAATTTTTTGTTCAAGGATAAGAGAATATTGATTCAATCATATATATCTCAAATTGTTTTCGGGCATGGCCTAGTGGTTTTCAAATAGTTTTTATTTAGCTTGTTATCCGAATGTAAATCTTGGAGGAGGTAAGTGAATAAAAACTAAATTTGGATTTAACCCACTTCGAGTTTTTGCTCCTACTAGAGAGATGTTGAAATCTCTCCTTATTGGAAAGTTTATTACAAACTACTCAATCGAGAATATTGATTCATTATATATATCTCAAATTATTTTCTTGCTTCTAAGAACGTGGTCAAGTGATTTTCAGATAGTTTTATTGATCGTCACTCAAATGTAAATTTTGGGAAAGATAAATGAATAAAAAATAAATTTAGAATTTATCCTAAAGTTTTGTTCCTATTAAAGAGATGTAATCTCTTTATTGGGAACTGGGAAGTGTATTACAAGTTACTCAATCAAACGACTAATTAATCAATAACCACCCAATCAATCAAATAGGACATAAACATTTAGGTCATTTAGAGGAAAAAATCTATAATACAATAAAAATATTATGTTATCCGTGCAATAATCGAATAATTTATTATTATGTGTGTTAAAATATTAAAAAATAACTAAAAATATGAATATTAAAGTATACATATCATTTACTAATTTATTGGTAATAACACATTACTCGTACCTCCGTTACACCAAATAATTACTTCATTTAGAGATATTCTAAAAATCTTCTTCAAAAATAGCCATTGTAATTTTTCTCGAGCTAAGTAAATATAATAAATTTAAAAAAGGATAATTGCTCTTCTTGCTAAGTTATTTTCTTTAAAAAAAAAAAATTAAGTTGGTAAATGGTCATTGTAATTTTTCTCATGCTAAGTAAATATAATAATTTTTTTACTAAAAAAAATCATGAGTGGTTTTCGTTTTATTATGAAAATAAATAAAAATAAAATAGTTAAATTCATTAGGAATGATTGGAATTAGGAAATTTGGAATGGGTAATTGTTCTTCTTGGCAAGTTATTTTCTGAATAACATTTTTAAGTTGTTTGGGTATTGTTATGAAAATAAATAAAATAATATTGTTAGTTTAAGTCGTAATATAAATAAGAAGTCACATGTTTAAGTCATAAATGATATGTTTAATTTTGAATATGGACGTTTGAGTCAATTAACTTATGTGTCTGAGTAGTATTTCATGGTATCGATATCGAGAGAACAACAAATTTGAAACTTCTAATATTGAACATATTTCAAATTTAATGATTAAAAAAAAAAAAAAATCAAATTCAATGACTCCATTTCAACTTCAATAAATTGGATTTTAATTTTATTGTCACTCTCATACCAATACCGGAGCAGCGTTATTAAAGGCGCGCCTGAGGCGCGCCTATAGAGAGGCGACAAGCAATGCGCCTCTAGGAGCATCAAGCGAGGCGACACCACTCAGGCGCGCGCCTACGCGTCTAGGCGCGCGCCTGAATGGTCAAGAAAAGGCGCGCCTTAGGCGCAAAAAAAGACCCGTTTTTTATTTTTGTAACCCACCCAAGCCCGACCCAAATACCTAAAAAACCCAACCCAAATCACAATTTTTTGACTCAAACTAAAACCCTAACTGCCGATTTTTGCATTAACAAAACAAAACCCTAAGTCCCTAACTCTCCCTCTCCCTCACGCCCCCACTCTCACCCAAGCCCTCTAACAAGTAATCAAAAAAACCCTAACTCACAATCTCCCTCTCCCTAAGGGCTAAGACTAAAACTCTAAGATTGTTGTTTTCTATTTTTTTTTTATTTTTTTTTGGATTGCAGATAAGCAGCAGCAGGCTGCTGCTGCTGTGATATTTACAGTAGCAGCTGCTGCTGTGCTGTGTGATATCACAGCAGCAGCCTGCTGCTATTCACAGCAGCACAGCAGCTGCACTGCTGCAGGCTGCTGTGAATAGCAGCACAGCAGCAGGCTGCTGCTGTGATATTCACAGCAGGCTGCTGCTGTGATATTCACAGCAGTCTGCAGCTGCTGCTCCAAAAAAAAAAAATTGTTAATATGTAATATTTTAATCTTTGATATTATCATTATGGTCTATGGATTATTGTATGTTGATATTGATATGAATTTTTTTTATGAAATTTAGGGTCTTATAGACGTATACTATTATCATTATGGATTCAAGTATTAGTTCTAGTAAATCAAGTTCAAGAAAGGATCCTGCATGGAAGTATGCAAGTTTGGTAGACGCAATCAATAAAAACGACTTGAAGTGCAATTTTTGTGGGAAAGTTTCAAAAGGTGGAGTATATCGAGCGAAACAGCATCTTGTAGGGGGATTTCGAAATGTAACTGGTTGTACAAAATGTCCTTCTGCTGTTCGTGAAGAAATTAAAGACTTCATGCACAAAAAAACGGTTGCGAGCTTGGAGGAGAAATAAAGAGAATTAATGTATGACATGGATGAAGATTTATGGTATAGTGATGATGAAGATGAAGATGTTGAAATTAATCAAAGTGGGAAAAAAGTTGTAGGGGGGAGTTCAAAGAGAAAAAAAGGCAAAGCAAAAGGGCCCGCTTCACTTGTTTTTTAATTCAACAGTTGAGAAAATATCAAAGGATGGGAAGATGCGGCAAACATCTATCAATGAGGCATGTAAGAAAGAATTAAGGGGGAGAGCTTGTGAAGATATTGCTAGGTGGATTTATGATTCGGGTGTGCCTTTCAATTGTGTCAATCATCCAACTTTTAAGAAGATGATTGATTCTATAGGACAATATGGTCATGGAATGAAACCTCCAAGTTATCATGAGATAAGGGTGCCTTTGTTGAAAAAAGAAGTTGCCCATACTCAAGATTTGTTGAAGAGTCATGAAGATGAATGGATAAAGTATGGTTGCTCTATTATGGCGGATGGGTGGACTGATAGGAAGCATAGGACCTTGATTAATTTCTTGGTCAATTCTCCAAAAGGGTCTGTATTTATTGAATCAGTTGATGCATCAAGTTATTCCACCACCGGAGAAGCAATGTTTTCATTACTTGATAAAATTGTTGAGCGCATCGGTGAGGCTAATGTTGTTCAAGTTGTCACAGACAACGCAGCATATAATATTGCAGCTGGTTAGTAATTTAATTATTTAATATTGCCATATATAATTTTTTGAAACTTGTTTAGTAATTTAATTGTTTAATACTTTAATATTTTAACTATAGGACGACTTTTGGAAGCCAAGCGTCGGAACTTATATTGGACACCTTGTGCTGCCCATTGTATAGATTTGATGCTTGAAGACATTGGGAAAATGTCCTTAGTTCATTCAACAGTCAAAAATGCGATTTTTTTCAATGGTTACATTTATAGTAGACCACGTGTGTTGAATATGATGAGAAATTTTACTGGAAGAAGGGAGTTATTTAAGCCTGCAAAGACAAGATTTGCAACAGCTTATCTCACTCTTCAACGCATCCATAAACAAAAGAAAAACTTGAGAAATATGTTCACATCGGAGGAGTGGGCAACATGCAAGTGGGCAAAAGAATCGACAGGTAAGCGAGCAGCAAGTATTGTTCTTATGCCTAATTTTTGGAGTAATATTGTCCATATCCTAAAGATGTTTGGTCCTCTTGTTGGAGTGCTTCGACTGGTTGATGGCGAGAAGAAGCCACTGATGGGATATATATATGAAGCAATGGATAGAGCTAAAGAGTGTATCGCCAAATCCTTTAATGGAAGGGAGGAGAAATATAAGGATGTCTTTGAGATCATTGACAGAAGGTGGGAATGTCAACTTCATCACCCATTACATGCAGCTGGGTATTATTTGAATCCTGAGTACTTTTATTCAAACCCAGATATTGGGAAAGATCAAGAGATAATGACATGATTATATAAGTCTTTGCAAAAGTTGGTTCCCAAACTTGAAGAGTAAGATAAGATCACTGAACAATTGACAACATACCGTACAGCTCAAGGGGTTTTCGGGATGAACTTAGCTGTTAGACATAGATCTACAAAGTCACCAGGTAACATTTTAGTAAATTTTCATTCTTTAAAAACTTTTCCTATTAAATTATAATTTTCAATTTATGACTCCAATTTGTAATTAACAGCTGAATGGTGGGCTGCATATGGATCTTCCACTCCAGAATTGCAAACTTTTGCTATTAAAATTTTAAGTCTAACTTGTAGTGCATCTGGATGTGAACGCAATTGGAGTGTTTTTGAGCATGTAAGTAATTACTAATTATTTTATATTTTAAGTTTACTACTAAATTCCTCAAATAACATACTAACATGTATAATTATATAATGATATATTAATATTTTGCAGATTCATAGCAAAAAAAGGAATAGGTTGGATCAAAAAAAGCTAAATGATCTGGTTTTTGTTAAGTACAATAGAGCATTGATGCTTCGACGCCAATATCGTGATAGCATTGATCCAATTTCGTTGAAAAATATTGATGATAGTAATGAGTGGTTGTTGGGTAGAATGGATGAGGAGGAAGATGAGGAAGAGGAGCTTGTCTTTGAAGATGATGATTTAACTTGGGGTACAGTTTTTAGAGCTTCTGGAGCGGGAGATGCTCTACATAGGACTCGAACTACTACTTTTTCTAATAGAGCCACCATATCTTCGAAGGGAAAAGGGAAGCAACAGGAACCGGTCTCATCTTCTAGGCCAAAAATAAAATCCACCAACCGTTTTGTTCTCATTGATGAAGAAGAATTTCAAGAAGAAACTGATGAAGAAGATATTGGGAAAGAAGATAATAGTGATGGAGCGTCAAGTGAAGAGGAGTTAGAAGACAGTGTCGAATTTGATGATGAGGACATGTAGTTGGATTGAAATATTGGAACTTGAATTTTTTTTGATAAATTTTGTTTTTGGATATGAAATTCAGTTGCTTATATGTTGGCGTTGCCTCGTTTTATTTTTTGATGAACTCTTTGTTTTTGGATATGTAACTCTTGTGCTCTTGGATATGAACTTTTGTTTCAGATGTGATTGTATGAAGATTGGAATCTTACTTTTGATTTTGGATATGAACTTGTAATTTATAAATGAAATTTAGGATAAGAACTATAAAAAAAATAATAGTTAAATATCATTTATGGCTAATTGATAGTGTGAAACAATCTTATACATTATTTTTCTATATATTTTTACATATTTTGTTATATTTTGCGCCTCACATTCCTCAGGCGCGCGCCTAGGCTCCAGGGCCTTTTGCGCCTCGGTGCGCCTTGCGCCTTAAATAACACTGTACCAGAGGATAAATAACAAAATCATGAGGCATAAAAATAAATGACAAAATCAAAATAAGGGTGTTTTTGGTATGATTTTTTCATTGTTACATAAATGAATTTTATTATATATATTTTTAGAAAAGGTTAAAAATAGTCGTTGTCAAATGGACCAAATTTGAGAAAGTTGAACAAAATAGACCAAATTTGAGAAAGTTGAACCACAATTCAAGTGTTGATTATTTAAATTCAAACATGTGAAGCATTAATTTAAAATGTAAGAAGTTGAATTTTTATAAAAAGCTTGAAAATATTAATAAATAATACTTAAATTTAGAATAATTTTTTATAAGCCTAACTCTACTGGCACGGCAAAGTTATGTTGGTCTCAAGCTTGTAAGATTTTAGAATTGGCGCGAAAGCATACATGTAATTGAAATTTAAAATTTTTTTTCCAAAACCACTTTAAGGATCGTGGTTATAACTTCTTGATTTAAACAAACAATGCTAATAAAATTAATCACCATTAATTTAAACATGCATGTAAATAATTTTACTCATCAATATAAATAAAATTCAACAATAATAAAAACATAAATGAATGTGTTTATTATTTTCTTGACTCTTTCTTAAATTTCCTTTTGAATTTTCTCTTATAGTAGTGCACTAAGCGTTGTACCTTTAGTTGGCACAATAGATACATTCCACGAACAAACTACTCTCACTTTGAAAATAAAGAAAACTATTTTGTTTCTTGTTGGTTGAAGTCTAAATGAGCAAAGAAATAATCTTTCCTTAAAATAATCTTATAACAAATTTGAAACAAAGCAATAGAGAAGAGAATTCGGCCTAGGGAAAGAACCGAAAATCATGCTATTTAAATAGTATTGGGAAATAATATGCCATGCCACCTAGTCGATGAATGAAATGGAAAAACATATGAACCTATTATAATACATTTTGAGCATGCATCTTATTCCTTTCCGATATTTATGTTCCTTAGCGAGTATGAGATCATGACTAGGTCAAATCCTTACCATTCGATATATATCAAAACTCGATCTTGTGGATTTGGTATTTATAAGATATTGACTACTTTTGACCAAATACATGTATCCACATCTTTGAGTTTCCTTATAATATCTCTAAATTTTATTATCAAAGCTATTAGATCCATTCTTGAAGCACACATGACTTCGTACGTTATCAGCTCAAGATCATCTATCATTCATTCATAGGACGTGACTAGTCGAATGATGATATGCTAGTGAATCATAAGTACTATTGTACAAGTCAACATATGATCTAAAGTCTTAGGATATAACGACATTAATGTATTATTACGAAGATCAATAATCTTAGATAATAGTATCATGTGATCTTATACTTTTATGGTTGAATTCGATATTTCATTAGACTAATGAAGACATATATTATTTGTGTCATTATGATATGAGATTCATCATCCATTGTATTAACATCGAATGTCAATATAGACGACATACAATAATATTGGTCGAGTGATGTATTATTGTTATGGATAATAATCATAATTTACCAAAAATTTAATTTGAGACTTATTCGTATAAACATCGTTGACTCTAATAATCACATACATCTTTTTGGATTAACAATATCCATTTGAAATAATGTCTCGGGACATACACATAAAGTATTGATGTAAAGATGCGTAGAAATCAAATGTAATTTATTAATAAATAATAAACTGTATATAAAATATTACTCTTTAAACCATAACATGCATAACAGATTTTAGGACATATACTTAACAAATGTCTCACCATAAGAGTGAGATATCGAGTTTGAGACCCTTTAGTGTGGGTCTTAAAAATGAATGAGTATGTGTGCAAGCTGTTATATGGTGTCCATGGAAAGGTTGGTAAACGATACGATTTTGAAAAAAGGCCAAGCATAATTTAAGTTTAAATTACAATAAAAACATCAACTTAAAGTTTAAAAAATAGGCTTTTTTCTAAAATTTCAGAAATATATTAATATAGCACTTAAATTGTGATTGAATTTTTCTAAACTCAACCACGCTGGTAGGGCCTAATTTTATTAGTCTCAAATTCTCACAATAAGAATGAGATATTGAGTTTGAGACCGAATGTGGGTCTTATTAATGATAATGAGTGTGAGTGCGAGTGCGAGTTGATAGGTGATTGACTAAAAATGTAGGCTCACTTAAAATTAAATGAGCCATAAGTTGGCCCAATATTAGGTATATTTAAAAAAAGATTAATAATAGAAATAGCAAAACAACGACGAGAGAGAGACCGATAAGAGTAGAGAGAGAAAGAGAGATAGTGAAAAAGAGAGATAGTGAATTAAAATTTTGATTGATTTAGGCTCAGTTTGATATTACTCACATTTGATTCGATTCTTTTCCAAGTTTACAAATAATGCCAAACAGAGCCTTAATCTTTGAAATTGAAGGAGTCTGAAAGATTAGAAAAAGAGATTGCTCAAGTTCAAGAATGAAGGTGACATAAACATTGCTCAAGTCTCTTCCATTGTTTATTTTCTTATAAGTTCGTTGGAAATTTTGATGTCAAATCATCTTATCCGAACTTTAATGTATCAGACATATATTCGAACTTAGGATCTGACAACCGAATCATTATATGATTGTGTTGATGGTGTTTTCAAGCACTGCAGTATTGAAGGCGATACGGCAGGGATAAGAGAGGAAATTACGTCCTTGCTCAGAAACATTAAGTGCCGACCCGAGCATTTTGGTTCGGATGACCGAGCAATATGAGGTCGGTAGAAGCACTCTCAATATAAAAGATCACTCATGGACGACCATATTGAAAGCCGACCACATCACAGCCGGCCATATCTGGAACCGATCGTATAGCAATACCTGCTCCAGAGGATAAGGTATCCTATTCCTACTAGAAAGAGATCGAGAATCCTACCCTCGTGAGAAAAAGGGATTGTCAACATCCTGAAAGGATAAAAAGAAAGTAAAAGTTAGTCTTTGACTAGGAATTCTTATGGGAAAAGAAGAATTGGGTCAACTAGGAGTCCTTTTAGGAAGAGAAAACCATCTTCAGGTGGGAATCCTTGTACTAAAATGAGTCTGAGTTTTTTCATCATTATAAATAGGAGGGAAAGGGTATGTGTAAAGGCATCAGAAAAATCAGAGTCAATCTCAGGATCATCAAGATCATTGTTGAGAGACTTGTAAACACAAGAGACGAAAGTTTCAGTAATAGAAAGAGCAATTCAGTTGTGTCCGTGGACGTAGGTCAGATCAAAATCCACCGAACCACGTTAAATCTCTTTGTTTGATTGACGCATTATCTACCTTATGCTAAGTTTGCTTTTGGTTCCCCCCATAACCAAACAAATTCACTATTGATGGAGGATTACCTCGGGAGTAATATTCACATATTGCCCTGAGTCCAAAATCCACCGTCAACAGTTGGCGCCGTCTGTGGGGAACTTTCGGAACGAAAAGCAGTTCACGAAAAAGACAAATGGCGGAAGGCGGAAATCATCAATCAGGAGGTCCGGCAGTAGACTGGATGAAAAAGATGGAAGATAGCATGAAATCTATGATGGATCGACTAGAAAAAATGGAAGGAGTAAATAACGAGAAACCGGAAACCGGGACCAGTCAGAGAAGAAGTGAAAGGGAAAAAGGGAAAAGAGTGGTAGATGTAAGTGAGGGCGAGGGACCCAGAAAGAGAGGCCCCTATGGAGTAAGGTCTGAAGTGGTAGGAAGAGAGCCACAAACAGAGGACACGTGGGAAGAGGAAAAAGAGGAACAAACACCCGACCCCTCCTCCGACAGTTTTTACAACCCCAGGAGAGAGGACAGAGGGTACAGCGAAGACGTGCAGGAAATCTCAAGGCTTGAGGAACGCCACGCTCGGAACGATAGGCAGACAGAAGGACACAGAAGGCGGCACGGTGGCACAGCCCGCGAAATAAAGTCCTGGTTAAGAAAAGTGATGACCAAGTGGGGAGAAGGCCTCAAGACCGGTACGGGAAACGCCCGGAGCGAGGAAGAAGAATCTCCCCTCACAGAAAAAATAAGGTCGGCACAATTCCCGAGGCGATTCAGCATGCCGACCATGGCCCCGTACAAAGGCCACTCCGATCCAAAATCCCACATCGAGAGCTTTGTCCTACTAATGGAAGTCCAGGGAGTAACATGCAACGCCATCTGCAAAGTGTTTCCCTTGACTCTGGGAGGGCCTGCCATCCTATGGTACAGAAGTCTGGCCTCGGGGAGCGTCCGGAACTTCTCACAACTTAAAAAATCGTTTATCCGACATTTCAAAGGAGCATGCACCCCTAAAAAAAATAATAGGAGAGCTGAGGCTCATGAAACAAGGAGACGACGAAACCCTGAAGAGCTTCATTGAGAGGTACCACAGCACTGTGCTCGAGGTCGGAGGATACGAGTCCCAAGAAGCCCTAGAAAGTTTAAAGGGAGCCATGAGGGTCGGAAAACTGTGGACCCACCTGAGGATCCACGAGACAGCAGACTACGCTACCGCTCTGGAGATAGCCCGGAAGTTCGTCTTGCTAGAAAGCGAGGAAAAAGTCTCCCGGAGGGGGACAACCGTCAGAGAAAGGGGGACAAGGACAGAGGACCACCGGCGACCGGAGAGAGAATTCCGAAAGTTCAATCCAAGACCCAAAGAATTCAAGCCGATGGCGCAGAAGGACCAAGGAAAAAGGCCCGCAACTCAGATAAATCACGTGATCCGAGAAGAAGCGTATATCCCCCTAAGCAAGCCGCCAGGGGAAATCATCATGGAGAGATACGGGAGAAAGGCCTCTTAATAGAACCCGACCTTAGGAGGTTCCCCCCATACAAAAGAAGCAAAAGATCCTACTGCGTACACCACAATCTAAGAGGGCACACAACCGATGAATGCAAGGACCTACGGGAACAAATGGAAGACCTGGCCCGGAACGGATATCTGAACAATTACATCGACCACGAGATCATGGCCGCCAGACAAAGGGCAAGAAATCGAGAGGTGAATGTCATCGCAGGAGGGGCAGCACTGGCCGGGGACTCTAACCGGTCGAGAAAGAGCTACAGCCGAACACAGGGGACAGAGGTGCTGAAAACAGAGAAAATCCCAACCCCACGAGGAAATCGGTCGACCCCCATAATGTTCACCGATGAAGACGCTCAGGGACTAAGCTTCCCCCATGACGATGCCCTGATAATCAAAGCTACGATCGGCGGCACGGAAGTGGACGGAATCTTGGTGGATCCCGGGAGCGCGGTGGACATAATCTCCAAAGCCTGGGGGTAGAGTACACAACTCTAACCAATGACAGCACCCCCCTATACGGTTTCGGGGGTTCAACGGTCGTCACACTGGGAAGAATCCATCTAGCAATGACGATCGGAGCTTCCCCCAAAACCCGAACTATCATGATAAACTTCACTGTAGTGGACTGCATGAGCAGTTACCAAGTCATTGTCGGTCGCCCCTTCATGATGAAAACCAAGGCTGCAATGTCCTGTTATTACTTAAAATTGAAGTTCCCCACCCGGGAAGGGATCGGAATCATATGCGGAAGTCAGAAGATAGCCTGCAGCTGTTTTGCCACTTTCTCACGAGAGACCCTCTGCGTGGAAAAAAGGCACCATGAAGAGAAAGAGGGACGAGAACGACGAGAACACAAGGAAAGACCCGGCTCCGCGACCCAATAAAGCTGCCCGGCTCGGAGCAGCTGAAGAAAAGAAGAGAGGTGAAACTGTTCGGGTCGAAGAAAAACATAAAAATAGGGGGAAGCCTAGACGAAACCCTAAGAAAGGGCTTGCTGGAATGCCTACAGGAGTACCCCGACGTTTTTGCGTGGGGACATGACGACATGCCCGGAATTGACCCGCAATTCATAAGTCACCGCTTAGCAGTGAATCCATCACACAAACCAGTAAAACAGAAGAGGAGAATATTCAATCAGGAACGGTGCAGAGTAGTAGCAACCGAGGTGGAAAAATTGCTAAAAGCCGGCTTCATCCGGGAAGTAAAATACCCAGAGTGGGTATCCAATGTAGTACTGGTGAAAAAATCTAACGGAAAATGGAGGATGTGTGTAGATTTCACCGACCTCAACAAAGCCTGTCCGAAAGACAGCTTTCCCCTCCCAAATATAGATCAGCTGGTAGACACGACAGCCTGCCAAGGACTGCTAAGCTTCATGGACGCTTCTCGGGATACAACCAAGTCAGAATTCACCCTACAGACGAGGAGAATACCACATTTATCACTGACCAAGGACTATACTGTTATAAAGTAATGCCATTCGGGTTAAAAAATGCGGGGGCAACTTTCCAAAGGCTGGTGAACAAAGTCTTCAAGCCGCTCATCGGCACAACCATGCTGGTATATGTCGACGACATGATAACAATGTCCGAAGAGCCGAGGGACCACGTGGCTGATTTGAAGAAAACTTTCGAACTCCTGAGGAAGCACAATCTAAAACTCAATCCAGAGAAGTGCGCATTCGGGGTGGCATTAGGAAAATTTTTGGGTTACATGGTAAGTTCACGAGGCATTGAAGCGAACCCGCAAAAAATACAAGCCGTGCTAGACCTAAAATCGCCCCGGACCGTTAAGGAAGTGCAAAGCCTCACAGGCAGGATTGCCGCACTCAATCGGTTCATCTCACGAGCAACCGACAAATGCCATATCTTTTTCAAAATCATCAAAAAGGCTCAAAAGGGGGTCGACTGGACACCGGAATGCGAGGAAGCTTTCCAGCACCTAAAACAATACCTAGCACAACCCCCACTCCTAGCCAAGCCCCTCCCAGGGGAGACACTGTACCTATACATGGCTGTCTCAGAACACGCAGTAAGTTCGGCACTGGTACAAGAAACCGACCATGTCCAGAGACCAGTTTACTATGTCAGTAAAGCCCTGTTGGACGCGGAAACTCGATACCCCTTGCACGAACTGATTGCCCTATCCCTGGTCACTGCAGCACGGAAGTTACGACCCTACTTTCAGGCCCATCCCATCAAGGTCTACACGGATTATCCTCTGAGACAAATCTTGCAAAAACCAGAGGCCTCAGGAAGACTGATGAAATGGTCGGTAGAAATAAGCGATCACGACATCTCCTACCTCCCGATGACAGCAATAAGGGGACAGGCCTTAGCAGACATCGTGGCAGAACTCACGGAACCTCAGGTCTTGGCCGTAGAAGAAAACATGTGGGAGATGTCTGTAGACGGATCCGCAAGCTTGCACGGCTACGGAGCAGGGGTAGCGCTCAGAAACGGAAAGGGAGAAGAAATACTGATCGCCCTCAAGTTTGCCTTCAAAACCACAAACAACGAGGCGGAGTACGAGGCAATACTGGCCGGACTAAGGCTATGTACGGTAGTAGGAGTTCGCGACGTGATGATCAGGAGCGATTCTCAGCTAGCAATACAACAGCTGAAAGGAGACTTTCAAGCCAGAGAGCCAGCCATGGTAGCATACCTGGCCGAAGTGAAGAAGTGGATGGAAAAAGTGGGGGACGTACTCTTCGAACAGATCGGACGAGAAGACAACTACGAAGCAGATTCCCTGGCCCGACTCGCCTCCTCAATGATGACGGAAGACCCCAGAGTAATCCCTCTTATATACCTCCGAGAAAGAAGCATATGGGAGACAGAGGTAGACGTACTAGAAGAAGAAGGCAAAGACTCATGGATGAAACCGATCAGGAGATATCTGGAAACATGGGAAACCCCTAAAGATAAAAAAGAGGCCAGGAAACTGAAATTCAAAAGCACCAAGTTTTCCCTGATTGAAGGAGTACTCTACCGAAGAGGATACACCGTACCCCTCCTAAGATGCTTAACAACAGAAGAAGCAGACTACGTGCTCAGAGAGATTCACGCAGGCATCTGCCGGAAGCCACGCGGGGGAAGATCAATCGCCTTCAAGGCCTTAAGACAAGGGTTTTACTGGCCGACCATGCACCAGGATGGCGTGGGGATAGCACAGAAATGCGAGGGTTGCCAGAAAAATGCTAACCTCCACCATCAGCCGGCAGAGCAGCTGACCACCATATCCAGCCCATAGCCCTTCGCACAGTGGGGGCTAGACATCATAGGACCAATGCCGAAAGGACGAGGTCATGCGAAGTATGCGATCGTGGCCATAGATTACTTTACCAAATGGGTAGAGGCGGAGCCGATGTCCACCATCACGGAAAAGAAGGCCACAGAGTTCCTGAAGAGAAATATAATCTGCCGGTTCGGGATCCCCCGGGCAATCGTCACCGACAACGGAAAGCAATTCGACAGCAGGGGATTCAGGAAACTTTGTGAAGACCTCCAGTATAACTTTAAAATTCGCCTCACCGGCCCATCCCAAGTCAAACGGACAGGTTGAAGCCACCAATAAAACCATCAAGTCAAACCTTAAAGCTCGGCTCGGATCAAGCAAAGGCCTATGGGTCGAGGAGCTACCGGAGGTGCTATGGGCACATCGGACGACCTTCAATGATTCAACAGGAGAAACACCATTCTCCCTATCATACGGATGTGAGGCCGTCATTCCAGCAGAGATCGGAAGAAGATTCGCTAGGCGCCAAGTGGGTAGGACCCTACAGAATCACGGAGGTGGTAAGACTAGGAACCTACATCCTAGAGCATCTGGACGACACAAAATTGAAGAAACCGTGGAACACCGAAATGTTAAGAAAGTACTTCCCGTGAGAGTCAACTTTTCTTTCCTCCATTTTTTTTTTTTTTTTTTTTTTTGCAGCAACCCTGGCAAAACACAAAATCGGAACAATGGTTGTAAAAAGGGCAGCACGCCCCCAAGCATAAATAAAACTTCCTTTTCCGGAAAGATTTTTCCAAGGCAAAACGACCACCGCCAGGACCACTCAAATTTCTGGCCCGGGCCTGCTCTAGTACCGCCGGGGCCGATGCATACTTCCGGCTGGGTCTGCCCTAGTACCACCGAAGTTACCAGGAATATTCGGCTCGGGGCTGGATTCGTTCCGCCGAGGCCACTGGAATATTCAGCTCGGGGCTGGATTTCGTTCCGCCGAAGCCACTGGAAATTCGGCTCGGGGCTGGATTTCGTTCCGCCGAGGCCTGGAATATTCGGCTCGGGGCTGGATTTCGTTCCACCGAGGCCACTGGAATATTCGGCTCGGGGCTGGATTTCGTTCCGCCGAGGCCACTGGAATATCCGGCTCGGGGCTGGATTTCGTTCCGCCGAGGCCACTGGAATATGCGGCTCGGGGCTGGATTTCGTTCCGCCGAGGCCACTGGAATATTCGGCTCGGGGCTGGATTTCGTTCCGCCGAGGCCACTGAGATGTTCGGCTCGGGGCTGGATTTCATTCCGCCGAAGGCTGCCCAGATCAATGGATCCACGAGAAGCAAAGCACGGGGAGAGTCCATGCCCCCGTAACGTTTGCTTGCTCCAGTGACACCGGGCATAAGGAGGAACATACCCTTAATACCTCGGACACTCTCCTGATCCATTGGTCACTCGGATCCAAGGGAGGAGCAGCACGGGAAAGCATTTTGCCCCCGTGGCGTGCACCTGCCCCAGCGTTGTAAGGAGGAGCCCTCACGCAAAATACAGGCTCCACAGTGACCTGGCATACAGAGGATGTGCCCTTACCAATTGCAACGCTCTCTGATCCGAATCCTGGTTCGCCGGGACGTTGAATTGAAAGATTCAGAATTATATTTTGGAGGCATCGGGCAGGACACTGTTCTGAGACATCCGTGCTGTTATTTACACTTTAACATTTTGCTTTGGGACAAGTGCTAAGTCACCCCCACCTTTTTACTTTATTTGCCATAAATTTGTTTTGTTTTTCACTGGTCTGGCAAGGGGACGCCCGTGCCAGATTCGATAGGGCTTCAAAAGTTGATTCACTTCCCTTCTGAATAAGTCCCAATGATTATTCGGCTCGGGGCTGGATTCGTTCCGCCAAGGCCACTTGGTTAAACGGCTCGGGTCTGCTCTTGTACCGCCGAAGACCGATATTTCTTTCCTGCTCGGGGTCGGGTCACATCCCACCGAGTCAGCTTCTTTGGACTGGGGATGTAACATTCCCCCAGAGCCGAGTGTTTCTTACAGCTCGGGGTCGGGCTATGTCCCACCGAGTCTGCCCTTTGGACTGGGGACGTAACATTCCCCCAGAGCCAAGTGTTTCTTACAGCTCGGGGTCGGGTCACATCCCACCGAGTCAACTTCTTTGGACTGGGGATGTAACATTCCCCCAGAGCCGAGTGTTTCTTACAGCTCGGGGTCGGGCTATGTCCCACCGAGTCTGCCCTTTGGACTGGGGACATAACATTCCCCCAGAGCCAAGTGTTTCTTACAGCTCGGGGTCGGGCTATGTCCCACCGAGTCTGCCATTTGGACTGGGGACATAACATTCCCCCAGAGCCAAGTGTTCTTACAGCTCGGGGTCGGGCTATGTCCCACCGAGTCAGCCCTTTGGACTGGGGACGTAATATTCCCCCGGTCCCAAGTAGTTCTTACAGCACAGGGTCGGGTTACGTCCCACCGAGCACATAAAAAAGAGAGAGAACCCTTTGAAAAAGAAAAGTCACCCACAAACAGATTACAAGAAAATTTACAAAGACAGAAGACACAAACGCATATTCAAAAAAAAAGGGGGGGGGGGGGGGGAGATATATTAAAGTATCATCACAAGAAAAAAGAAGAAATGTTATTACAAAGAAAGGAAGAATCAAGTGTATAAAGGGCCTCATTCAGGTTGCCCCTACTCAATCAGCCCGCGCAGGAGCAGGTAGCACTTCCTCAGCTAGCTCGGTCGACGGGAGGATAGACCCAACCTCGGGAAGAGAAGCCACAGCCTCAACCTCAGCAACCTGGGGGGCCCCTATTTCTGGGATCGGAGATGTAACCTTAGGGAGGTCCTCCTCAGAAACAGGTACCACAGGGCGATCCTCCGAAGAAACCGGTATAACCGGGGCAACTGAGACCGGATCAGGATCCATCACTTCCTCGGAAGAAGGAGGAAGCCACCTCTTAAACTCTTCTTCGGATATCTCCGACCTACAAAAACGGATGGCCGCATGAATAGGACCCATATCTAGATCAGGAAAGATCGCGGGGATAATCTCCGCACAATCGCCGACCCCCTCAAGACGGATGGAGTCCCTCTCAGCTTCCAACTCTTCCTCCTTGGATCTCATCTCAGCCCGGACCTGATCCAACTCTTCCTCCTTGGATCTCATCTCAGCTCGAACCCGATCCAACTCCTCTTCTTTGGTCCGAATGCGATATTCAAAAGTCCCCATGTCGACCTTGAGGATCCTGTTATCAACCTGGACATGCGCCAGAGCCGCCCTAGCCTCATCGGCATTCTTCCGCTCCAACGTTACGGCAGCCTTGAGGCCCTTATTTGTTCGGAGGGCCTCAACCGCGGCAAGCCCATAATCCTTGATCTTCTCCTCAGCACTAGCAAGCCTGGCCTCCACCTCGGAAAGCCGATTCTGAATCCTCTGGGCCTGGCCCTCTCAGACAAAAGGCTCAGGAACAAGTCCTTATTCCTGGCTGACAGATAAGTCACCTACAAAAAGAGAAACAAAAAAATCATAAAAAATCCCAAGTCAAAGAGACACGGCGGAACCAGGAGGAGAAACACAAACCTTGGCCATCTGAGAACACATCTCTTTAACCACCTCCTCGGGGGATAAATCCTCGTACTCCGGAATCTTCTCTGGAGGAACTGCCTCAGCCAGCTCGTTGAAATCCGGAACAAGATGAGAAGTGGACTTCATGATGTCCTTCCCAAGATCGTCAATGCCTAAAATTACGGAACCCTTCCGTTTCTTGGAAGGACCCCCCGGTGCCCTCCTCTCCACCTGAGCTGGCACCTCCCTGCTCGGAGCCTCCTCCTCTTTCATCTCCCTTGTAGACTGAAGGTCCACAACCCCAAATGGACGTTTCCTCCTCCGGGAAGACCTCGGAGGACTACTAGGACGAGCAACGACCGCCCCTGAAAGTTGATCTTGGGAGCCCGGACGCTCCATCTCATCAGACACCCTCACTGCCTCGAATGTTGCAGGCCGCTTCTGGGAAGCACTGGTGCTCCCACTGGGAGAGGTCTTCTTTGAAGAACCGATCAAACGGTCGAGGTATTTTGGCCGCCTAGACATACCTGAAAAAAGAGCAAACAGAGGCAAGAAAACGGTCAGCCAAAAAAAAAAAAAAAAAAAAAAAAACACAAACACAAACAAACAACAACAAACAAAAAGACGCAACGACCTCCTAGTCGGCCCGGAACTTCGGGAGGGACAGCCCTAATAAGACCCGACCCAACAAAAGCGGCGTCGTTCACCAGGTCCCTCCAGTGGCCATCATATCACCGAGCCCATTCCACCCGCTTACGGACCTGGCGAGTAACTTTGGGGGCATCTCTCCAACAAGCTGAGGAGGGTCAAAGAAGGTCAGAAGCCTAGCATGGGAAAACTTAAAAAAAAAACAAAACAAAACAAAGGGTAGTAGATCCCTAACCTCCCGCCCTGAAGATATCTGGGACCGAAACCTCCTCCATGTACGATCGCAGAACCCGTCCCCAATCTCCAATAGCCCAGAACCAAAGGTCTTTGAAGTTCTTGTTAGAATCAGGAAGATTGCGGACAAAATGAGAAGAATCTGCGTATGCAGAGAGGTAGTACCATCCATAGTGTGACCGAGGATTGGCTTTCAATCGATATAATCTCTTCACTTCCTCCAGTGAGGCTCACCCAGCCCTGCTCGATGCCAGACCACATGCAAGCCGGCCAGGATTCTCCAGCTATTTAAATTCAGTTGGCAGGGGGCAATTCCCATCTCGACCAACATCCAGGCGAAGTATCGTTGGATAGGTAACCGGAGACCACACTCAAAAAAGATCGGAAGAAGAGCCACTGAACCCTCATCAGGCTGACTAGCACGATCAGACGGATGAGGAACCTCAAGGGCGATGTCAATTGGGATGTCGTACCATTGCCGAAGCGCCGCTAAATCTTCCTCGGTAATTTTAGAAAGACGATCCATGTCCAGGGCCGAACAGTCCAGATCATCAGGCTCTGGATCCTTGCGGGGAACCCTCTGGTGGTAAGTGTCTTGCTCCACTTCAGAAGTGGTAGGGGTCGTGTCGAGGTCCTCTAAACTAGGGTTTCCCAAGCCCGATGAAAGCTCTTTAGCAGGGGGAGACGAGGGGTTAGCAGGAGAAGAAGACGAAAGACGGTCACCAGACATCCTAAGACAGTCAAAACAAGGGGGGGAGGGGAAAGAAATTAGTTTGTGGCCAAACTCACCGTACGAAAAAAGGAAAAGGGATATCCAGAATAAACTACGACCTAAGAAAGTACCAAAAGATTTCCTAAAACATTCAAAAATAAATCTCTCCCTAGAAGCAGATAAAAAAAAAAAAAAGAAAGAAAGAAAGAAGAGAACGAAAAGGGAGTAAAAGAAAGGTGGCCGGAGAACTTACTTGACTTCGGTAGACTGGAGGAGAAGCAGTGGAATCAGAAGAAACTCGGGAGGTACGAAGGCAAGCAAATGAAGAGTTCTTTTTTTTTTTCTTCAGAGGATCACCAAACAGTTACACAGTAAAGCTTCGACCTCTTATAAGTCATGGACGAAGCACCCCTGGCCGTTAAAACAAAAAGAAAGAACCCTGGATGAGCGCCACTTGTCAATCAGAGAGAGAAACTTGAGCGGATGGGATTGAAATATTGCGGAAGCGTCCCTACACAGCCAATTTCTTCTCTGCTTTTGGCGGGAAACGGGTAGATATTCGACAAGTGTCAAGCTCACAGCAAAGCCCTAAAAGTGATTTGACATGCATTTAAGTGGACATGACGGTTGCGCGTCTCGAGAATAGATGCTTGAAGGAAACGACAAAGAAATTCTTGCTAGCATTCTGGAGCGACCACCAGCAAAGACGATCAGCACACCATCTTATATAGTTCCCGGCACCAACTCACACACTCGTTGGAACCGAGAACTAGGGGACAGATGTTGATGGTGTTTTCAAGCACTGCAGTATTGAAGGTGATACGGCAGGGATAAAAGAGGAAATTTCGTCCTTGCTCAGAATCATTAAGTGCCGACCCGAGCATTTTGGTTCGGATGACCGAGCAATATGAGGTCGGCAGAAGCACTCTCAATACAAAAGATCACTCATGGACGACCACATTGAAAGCCGACCACATCACAGCCGGCCATATCTGGAACCGATCGTATAGCAAGACCTGCTCCAGAGGACAAGGTGTCCTATTCCTACTAGAAAGAGATCGAGAATCCTACCCTCGTGAGAAAAAAGGATTGTCAACATCCTGAAAGGATAAAAAGAAAGTAAAAGTTAGTCTTTGACTAGGAATTCTTATGGGAAAATAAGAATTGGGTCAACTATGAGTCCTTTTAGGAAGAGAAAACCATCTTCAGGTGGGAATCCTTGTACTAAAAGGAGTCTGAGTTTTTTCGTCATTATAAATAGGAGGGAAAGGGTATGTGTAAAGGCATCAGAAAAATCAGAGTCAATCTCAGGATCATCAAGATCATTGTTGAGAGACTTGTAAACACAAGAGACGAAAGTTTCAGTTATAGAAAGAGCAATTCAGTTGTGTCCGTGGACGTAGGTCGGATCAAAATCCACCGAACCACGTTAAATCTCCTTGTTTGATTGACGCATTATCTACCTTCTGCTAAGTTTGCTTTTGGTTCCCCCCATAACCAAACAAATTCACTATTGATGGATGATTATCTCGGGAGTAATATTCTCATATTACCATGAGTCCAAAATCCGCCGTCAACAGATTGCTTTTACTAAATTAACAGCAAAGGATCAGCACTATGACTGCTGATGAATACTTTGAGAAGCATCCGGAGCTAAAGAAAAAAATTGATGAATAAATCTGGAATTCAGTAAAGCGAATTCATTATTGTGAGCGTCTTCTTTTAACCTGTCTCGCTGTTATGGAAAATTCCATGATACGCGGATGTATTTTAATAAAGAGAGAATCGTAATGATCGTTCGGTGCGGGGTCAACGAGGATCCACCGCAATCGGAGCGGATAATAAGCCCCACAATCGGGGCTCAAATCTGAGAAAAATCTTATTATAAAATTTTCACATAAAAATTAAAAATTAACAATAAAATAAATAGGGATCAGATCTCCACTTTTTTTTCATCCTTATTTGAAGATAATGGACAATATTCACATTCGAATAATTCATATTTAGAACGAATTTGATGATTTTTCAATAATTTAGGTTCGAGAATCATGGTCCCCCAAACCATCCCTACAAACATGGATTCTTAGAGGGTTATTTTTTTATTTTATTTTATTATGTATTATTTTTTGGCATTGGAATTTGGAAGTGCTCGACTCATTCTTAGAATAATTTTCTTTTGATACTTTTTGTTCAAGTGATTCAAGTGCAATAAGATTTATGAAGAAGTAATTGTGATAGTAAGCTGCAAGATCTTGATTGGAAAAAAAATTGAAGTTGAGAAAAATTATTAAACTCTATAAAGAAGTTAAAGAAAAATGAAAGAAAATAAAAAGAAGATGAATGTTTTTGAAAATCATCAATGAAAAACTAAATCAATGAAATTAAAATGAATTGCTCTATTAACAATTCATCTCATATTATCCTCTCCTCAAAAGAAAATTAAAAATTTGAAATTATGAATTAATGATAGATCCGACCAGGTTTCGATTCGAAACTAAAACCAAACCGGAACCGAATCGGATAGAACGTAAGATTACGATTTCATTTGGTTCCGGTTCCAAAACTAGAATCAAACCTAAATTTATTTTGATTCGGTTACGACTCCACATAATGTAAATTTATAATCTCAAGGTTCGGTTCGATTCGGCTCTGAACCGGTTCGACTACAATTCCAATATTTCTAGAACCATTGAACTGGATGATTATGTTAGAAAATCGAACCGTTAGCGAGAGGTCTAAATAATGAGAAGCAATTCATCTGTTTGGCTGTATTTGAAGGGGAAAAAAAACAAACGGGGAAAATGAAAACATTAAGAGCTCAGAATTGAATTGTTGATTATCAGAAGAACTGACGGTGGTGATGGACCCAACCATCACAAGCGAATTATCATCACAGCTCTAAATGCACCAGCCGGGAATCGAACCCGGGTCTGTACCGTGGCAGGGTACTATTCTACCACTAGACCACTGGTGCTTGTTGCTATGCTAAGGGAATTTAATTGGCTTTTGATGTTTAATCTGACTGTCATTGTACGAGTGAAACTTATAGTTACTTTTGAACCTATTATCATAAAATATTTTAATTTTAAAAACTTCTTAAAACTTTTTCATATGAATTTTCTTTTTTAGAAAACAATTTATTTATTTTACGATGTTTATGAACTTACATAAATTTTGATCAATATAAACATCTCTGATCAATGGAAATGTTTAGTCCTTTATCGAAAAATTGGCTTATGAAATATAAATTTGTACATCATTTTACAAAACGTAAATTTTTTTCCCTCCTATCTAAAACTTCCATAATTCACTTCTAATTAACAAAAAAAAAATTTCCGAAAAAATTAAACACGCCAAAATTTTGAAAACATTTTATGGATAATATTTTCACGTGATATCCAAATATCAAAAAACACTTTCTTTTCAGAAAATAACTTTCATATAAAATATTTTACTTACGAAAATCATTTAACGACAAAATAAACAGACTATAATGCACCGTTTGATAATGAGTATTGATTAAGAAAATAAACTATCTTATAAGTATTATAATGAGAAAATAAGTTAGCATATAAGCTCATCATACTGTCTACCAAATGCTACATTCATTTTTCTTGTGGTAGCCTTCTATCCGAAGGTTCCGTGATAAATTTTTTACATCACCTACGTGTTTAGATAAATTGAGGAATGTGAAACTATATTTACATCACCTACGTGTTTAGATAAATTGAGGAATGTGAAACTATATTGGCAGAATAAACTAATTGAGAGTCTAAAATCCATAATTTTAAAAATCAAATCGGATTGGATGGTCGAATCGGGAACCAACCATGGTACTAGTCCTATTAAGTAACAAAAACCGGCCTTCAAAATATCAGACAAAATTGGCAATCCGGACCGGACAAATTCAATTTTATTGATTTTTAAAACCAAAAACCAAAATTTAATATTTTTTTGTAATTTTTAATTAAATTAAACTAAAATATTCACACTTGATATCATACCTAAAATCAACCGAACCGCTCCATTAACAATTCATCTCATATTGCCCTCTCCTGGATTAAATTAAAAAAAAAAAAAAACAATCAAAAACAAGAGCTCAGAATTGAATTGTTGATCATCAGAAGATCTGACGGTGGTGATGGACCCAACCATCACAAGAGATTTATCATCACAGCTCTGATTGCACCAGCCGGAATCGAACCCGGGTCTGTACCGTGGCAGGGTACTATTCTACCACTAGACCACTGGTGCTTGTTGCTATGCCTATTGATTTTAATTTTATAAACTTTTCACTAAACTCGATGATTTTTATAGTTTGGCTTCTGCTTATTTAATTTGACTCTTACTATGAAATTTATGGTTGGTTCACGAGTGAAACTTATAGTCATTTATGAACTTAATATCAGAATATTTTAATTTTAAAAACTTCTTAAAATTTTTTATGATTTTAAATACTTCCAAATGAATTTTAATTGATATTAAGGACGGTTTATTTTACCGTAATTTTTGTTTCAGAAAACGTTTTTTTCATTTTACAATATTATGATATTTATGAAAAATTTGATTAATATAAATAGCTTTCTGATCAATGTAATGTGTTTAGGTTTAGCCATTTACCAAAAAGTTGACTTATGAAATATAAAGCTTCTTAACAAACTGTTTTAACAATGAGTTTCATATAAAATAGAGTTTGGCTTTTGCTGTTTAATCTGATTCTCTTACGAGTGAAACTTATAGTTACTTTGGAACCTATTATCAGAAAATATTTTAAAAACTTCTTAAAACTTTTTCATATGAATTTTTCTTTTTTAGAAAAAAAAATTCTTTATTTTACGACGTTTAGGACACTTGCGGAAATTTTGATCAATATAAACATCTTTCTGATCAATGGAAATGTTTAGCCCTTTATCGAAAATTTGGCTTATGAAATATAAATATGTAAGTCATTTCACGAAAAATAATATTTTTCTTTTTATCTAAAACTTCCATAGTTCACTTCTAATTAACAAAAAAAATATTTTCCGAAAAAAATGAGACACGCCAAAAATTTAAAAATGTTTTCTGGATATATTTTTCAGGTGATAGTCAAATATCGAAAAACACTTTCCTTTTCAGAAAATAACTTTCATATAAAATATTTTACTTACGAAAATCATTTTACGACAAAATAAACAGAACTATAATGCACCGTTTGAATAAAAGTATAAACTATTTTATAAGTATTACAATGAGAAAATAAGTTAGCTTATAAACTAATCATGCTACCTACCAAACGCTACATTCATTTTTCTTGTGGTATCCTTCTATCTGAAGGTTTCGTGATAAAAATTTTACATCGCCTACGTGTTTAGACAAATTGAGGAATGTGAAACTATATTAGCCTCACTAAACCAATTGAGAGTCTAAAATCCGTAGTTTTAAAAATCAAATCGGACCGGATGGTCGAATCGGGAACCAACCATGGGTTTGGTTCGATTAAGTAATAAAAATCGGCCTTCAAAATATCGGACAAAATTGGCAATATGGACCGGACAAGTTCAATTTTGTTGGTTTTTAAAGTCAAAAATCAAAAACTAAAATTTTATATTTTATATAATTTTTAATCAAATAAAACTATTTATAACGCATGTCAATTCTATCAGTTTTTTTTCGAAACTGTTCAATTGATCGATTGAACCTTTTAGATTATCGTCCGGGTCAGAAAACACTGCTAAAATTTATCACATCTCATGAGTCGTGCATATCCAGGGATGAATACCTGACCAAATTATCATATGGGAAATCGAATTCGAAACCATAATGTAATATCATATATTTATCTCTTACTGAAAAATATTCACACTTGATACCGTACTTAAAATCGACCGAACCGCTCCACTAACAATTCATCTCATAAAAAAAAAAAAAAAAAGGGAATTATTGAACTAATGAGAAGCAATTCATCTGTTTGGATGAATTTGAGGCAAAAATACAAAAAACAAAAAACAAGGGGGGAAAATGAAAAACTGAAGAGCTCAGAATTGAATTGTGATCATCAGAAGATCTGACGGTGGTGATGGACCCAACCATCACAAGAGATTTATCATCACAGCTCTGAATGCACCAGCCGGGAATCGAACCCCAGGTCTGAACCTGAGCAGGGTACTATTCTACCACTAGACCACTAGTGCTAGTTGCTATGCTAACGGAATGTAATTGGATATTGATGTTTAGTCTGACTCTCATTGTGAAATTTAAGGTCAGTTTACGAGTGAAACTTATAGTTAACTTTTGAACCTATTATCATAAAATATTTTAATTTTAAAAACTTCTTAAAACTTTTTCATATGAATTTTTCTTTTGTAGAAAACAATTTCTTTTTTTACGATGTTTATGAACTTACATAAATTTTGATCAATATAAACATCTTTCTGATCATTGGAAATGTATAGTATTTTATCGAAAAATTGGCTTATTAAATATAAATTTGTAAGTTATTTTTCAAAAAGTAATTTTTTTTCCTCCTATCTAAAACTTCCATAATTCACTTCTAATTAACAAAAAAATATTTTCCGAAAAAATTAAACATGTCAAAATTTTGAAAACGTTTTATAGATAATATTTTCACGTGATATCCAAATATCGAAAAATACTTTTCTTTTCAGAAAATAACTTTCATATAAAATATTTTACTTACGAAAATCATTTTACGATAAAATAAACTGACTATAATGCACCGTTTGATAATAAGTATCGATTAAGAATATAAACTATCTTATAAGTATTATAATGAGAAAATAAGTCAGCTGTCAGCATATAAGTTCATCATACTATCTACCAAATGCTACATTCATTTTTCTTGTGGTAGACTTCTATCCGAATGTTCCGTGATAAATTTTTTACATCACATACGTGTTTAGATAAATTGAGCAATGTGAAACTATATTGGCCTAAATAAACCAATTGAGAGTCTAAAATCCATAATTTTAAAAATCAAATCGGACTGAATGGTCGAATTAGGAACCAACCATGGGTCTAGTCTAATTAAGTAATTTTTAACCGGCCTTCAAAATATAGACAAATTTGACAATCCGGACCAGACAAGTTCAATTTTAATGATTTTTAAAATCAAAACCAAAAACTAAAATTTAATATTTAATATTTTTTTGAAATTTTTAATTAAATTAAACTAAAATATTCACACTTGATATCATACCTAAAATCAACCGAACCGCTCCATTAACAATTCATCTCATTTTGCCCTCTCCTGGATTAAATAAAAAAACAAAAAACAAAAAACAAAGGGGGGAAAATGAAAAGTGAAGAGCTCAGAATTGAATTGTTGATCATCAGAAGATCTGACGGTGGTGATGGACCCAACCATCACATGTGAATTTATCATCACAGCTCTGAATGCACCAGGCGGGAATCGAACCCGGGTCTGTACCGTGGCAGGGTACTATTCTACCACTAGACCACTGGTGCTTTTTGCAATGCTTATGGATTTTAATTTTAAAAACGTCTTACTAAACTCGATGATTTTTATAGTTTGGCTTCTGCTTATTTAATTTGATTCTTAATTATGAAATTTAAGTTTGGTTTACGAGTGAAAGTTATAGTCATTTATGAACTTAATATCAGAATATTTTAATTTTAAAAACTTCTTAAAACTTTTTTATGATTTTAAAAACTTCCAAATGAATTTTAATTAATATTAAGGACGGTTTGTTTTACCGTAATTTTTGTTTCAGAAAACGTTTTTTTCATTTTACAATGTTTATGACATTTATGAAAAATTTGATTAATATAAATAGCTTTCTGATCAATGTAAATGTTTAGGTTTAGCCATTTACCAAAAAGTTAACTTATCAAATATAAATATGTAAGTTATTTTACAGAAAATTATTTTTTTCTCTTATCTAAAACTTATGTAGTTCATTTATAATTAACAGAAAATATTTTCCAAAAAAAATTAGACATGTCAAACATTTAGAAAAGCTTTCCTGATAATATTTTCAAGCGATAACTAAATATCGAAAAATATTTTCCTATTTAAAAAATGACTTTCATATAAAATATTTTATTTACGAAAATCATTTTACGAAGTAAAATAAACAACAGACTCTTAAGTAGTTTCTTATCTTGTAGTACCCTTCTATCCTAAGGTTCCGTTGAATTTTTTTACATCACTTGCCTGTTTTGACAAATTGAGGAAGGTGAAACTATAGTGGTCTGATTAACCAATTGAGAGTCTAAAATCTACCGTTTTAAAAACTTGAACAGATCGGTTGGTCGAATAGGGAATCGGTTGTAAGTCTGATTTGGTTAAATAATAAAAATCGATCTTCAAAAAATTGATTAAAATCCGTAAAAATCGATCAAAATGAGTGAATCGGTCCGGATTGGTTCAAAATTTTTTAAAAACTATTTATGACGAAAGCCGAATATTAGAGGATACGTTTAATTTGATATTTGGTGAAATGATAATATAATATACAAACAATAGACTTATACCTTCTTTAAAAAAAATATTTATTTATTTATTTTATGAACTATTTTGTGGGCAATTTATAACCGATCAATATCCATTTCGAATATTTAATTTTAAAACTAAAACTTACCCGCTATCCATTAAATTTATCATTGACAATCAAATGGTCTTGGATGAAAATGATTTAAATGATATAAGATTTACCAAAATATGACGAAACCCGTTTTTAAAGGAGCAAAAACTAATATTATTTTGGATAATATAATGCATACGCATGGAAACAAAATGAATCATGGTTAGATACTTAGATTGGGGGGGAGTACAATAAATATTTATCATACTTTCCTTCTGTTTCTCAGCATCCAAACAGAAAGCAATAGAAGTTTGAACAAATTTCTGAAGACTTTTTTATGTTTACAGAGTGCAGTAATGAACAGATTCTAAAATATGATGATCGGTATTCGATTCATTTAGTAAATAAAACCTAAAATATCATGATTCATATTCAACCTAATTTAATTCAACAATATAAATTATCATAATTTATTTAGATTACTTTTTCACAAACATAGCAAATCTAAAGAACATAACTCAAATCAAACAAATCGATCCATTTACAAGACAAATTAAATTTTCCAAATCAATAAACAAATTTTGACCTAAAATTAACACCCCTAAACAAAGGGTATAAAAATACTATTCTGGTATTGGTAAAAATACTAATCAGAAGTAAAGTGAGCTTCAAAATGTAGCATAAACTATTAAATTAAAACCACAAAAGATTGACATCCAAGAGCTGGTACATCAACTTCACAACTAAATTTAAAAATGCTAATAACCAAATGCATAATATAAAATTCGGAATCAAAGAAACAATATAACATGAAACTGCTCAACTGTGCTCAGCCATGCTAGAAACATACAAGAGTCTCCACAAAACCAAGGAACCAAAACAAAAACAGACACATAAACATTTAAGATAGAAAACAAAATAGACCCTTACCTACTGTTGTAGATGGATCCTCAAAGGCTTCTCACTTCTTCTTAGCTGCAGACTTGGTTACCTTGGCACCGGTTGGATCCTTCTTTTCGACACTCTTGATCACACCAACAGCGACAGTCTGACGCATGTCCCTGACGGCGAATCGTCCAAGGGGTGGATACTCGGAGAAGGTCTCAACAACCATGGGCTTGGTGGGAATCATCTTAACCATTCCAGCATCACCATTCTTCAAGAATTTGGGCTCCTTCTCAAGCTCCTTACCAGATCGTCTGTCAATCTTAGTCAAGAGCTCAGAAAACTTGACGGCAATGTGGGAAGTGTGGCAGTCGAGAACTGGTGCATATCCATTTCCAATCTGGCCAGGGTGGTTCATGATGATGACCTGAGATGTGAAGTTAGCAGCCTCCTTGGCGGGATCATCCTTGGAGTTGGAAGCAACAAAACCACGCTTGAGATCCTTCACAGCAACGTTCTTCACATTGAAACCCACATTGTCACCAGGAAGGCCCTCCTGGAGAGCTTCATGGTGCATCTCAACAGACTTGACTTCAGTGGTCAGACCAGAAGGTCCAAAAGTAACAACCATACCAGGCTTAATGACACCAGTCTCAACACGACCCACTGGGACAGTTCCAATACCACCAATCTTGTACACATCCTGAAGTGGGAGACGGAGGGGCTTGTCTGTGGGTCTCTTGGGCTCATTGATCTGGTCAAGAGCCTCAAGGAGGGTTGGACCCTTGTACCAGTCGAGGTTGGTGGACCTTTCAATCATGTTGTCACCCTCAAAACCAGAGATGGGGACGAAGGGGATCTTCTCAGGATTGTACCCGACCTTCTTCAGGTAAGACGAGACTTCCTTAACGATTTCATCAAATCTAGCTTTGGAGTACTTGGGGGTGGTGGCATCCATCTGTACAAATTAAGTTGCAAACAAAATATTAGATCAAATCCATGTTTAAGACTGGAAAAGCAAGTGAAGATTAAATATTACAACATGCAACCACTGGGATCAAAACTTATGCAGTGCTCACCTTGTTACAGCAGCAAATCATCTGCTTCACACCAAGGGTAAAAGCTAGCAAAGCATGCTCACGAGTCTGACCATCCTTGGAGATACCAGCTTCAAAACCACCAGTGGTGGAGTCAATGATGAGGACGGCACAGTCAGCCTGGGATGTGCCAGTAATCATGTTCTTGATAAAGTCACGATGTCCAGGGGCATCGATAACAGTGCAGTAGTACTTGGTGGTCTCAAACTTCCACAATGCAATATCAATTGTAATACCACGCTCACGCTCGGCCTTGAGCTTGTCAAGTACCCAAGCATATTTGAATGACCTTTTGTTCATCTCAGCAGCTTCCTTCTCGAACCTCTCGATCACACGCTTGTCAATACCACCAAGCTTGTAGATCAAGTGTCCAGTAGTGGTGGACTTCCCAGAGTCGACATGGCCAATGACGACGATGTTGATGTGAAACTTCTCCTTACCCATTATGCAAATACAGTGCAAAAACCTGGAAGAAATAAACAAACCAAAAATTTTAGAAGATCAAAAGCAAAACAACATAAATTTAACTTAATTATTTTGTTTTGAACATTGCATCGATTCCTCATATTTTGAACCAAATTGAACTTAATAAATTGAACTTAATTATTTTGTTTGGCAGGTTATTTCTTGAAGAAAATAAAATAAGATAAAAATAAATCATCAGAAACATTGGATCAATGCATCACTATCGACACAGTGTGTCTCAGACGACCGTCGTGAGAAATTTGAATCCAATCTCATCACTTGATTTCATACCCACAAACAAGCAAATTCAACATATGAATAATTTTAGTTTTAAAATAAAGTAATTTTTCACCACATATTGCAATTGGAGAAACTGTGTTTTGAGCATTTGAGGTTATAAAATATATAGATATTAATAAGGTATACGAAGATGATGTTTGGAACCCGGAACCCCAGAATGTAATGGTGTCATTTTACAAGCAAATCCTCTTGAGTTTCAGTTTTAGCTTGAACAAGCCCAGAGGATACTAGTATAATGACAAAGCATGCATTTGACTGCTCAGGAGTGAAAAATGGCCCAAGTTTTAAAATATTTTTTGAAATCGTTGGAAACATCATAGCCAAAGCAACCACTACGGCTTAACCCCGACTGCTTACAAGAAACGCACTAACTGGATTCGAACATAGGACATCAAGGTGAGTTTTAAAACATTGAAAAGATTTATTTGGATATTTTGATTATCTTGTTACTTTGATGATACTTATTTTCATATACTATAGAATGTTATATGAGAATATGGAATCTGTTGTGAGATTATTATTTAAATTTGGCATTACATTATTATTTTTAGTTTTTATTTCAAAAAGATAATAAAATTAACAATAAACATCTTACCCTTCTCTCCATCACGGGTCGATAGAACGAGCCGGGTTTTTTAAAACATTGGTTCAAACAAATATGCACAATACCAAATCAAATTCGAATAAATATTCGGGGAAATTAAATTACAAAGTAAACCAACACAATTTAAATAATCATTCACTATCAACATCATATAATCTATGAAAAAGATGCAGACAGATTGTTAAGTGAAATTAACACCATCTAAATCATAATTGTAATAAATGTTTAACATGAAAAAATAAAATAAAATTTTAAAAAAATCACTCTCAACACTAACACACACATGCAATTAAATAACAAACACCATAAAAATGGAAACCCATAACTAAAAACACACGCTGATTATGAAAAAAACAAATACAAATACGAAACAAATCAATTACAATTAAGAAACCCAGATTAAAACTTGAGTATAAATTTAAGAAAGAGAGAGAGAAAACTGAACCTTCGAATGAATTTCGCCAAAAAGATTCTCTCTCGCCGACTTGCGCGAAACTGAGAGAGGGTACGAGAGAGGAGGGTTTGTGAATGAGAGAGTTGTGGTTTTTTATAGACAGATTGGCCTTTGGGTTTAGGGTTTTCCTCTTGGCCGTTGGATTGGAAAGCAGATCTGACGGTTGAAAATAATGTCCAAATTTTATTTTGTTGCATCATTTATTAAAATATAGATTTTTACAAATAAGATTAAAATATGTTATATTTTTATTCGTCAATTATAATTGTGACCTAAATTTATATCAGAAAGAAATCATGGATTGTATTTGATTAAATTCCCAAAAGTAATGGATGTATTCAATTGAGATTTTAGAAGATTATTTTGGGTTAAATGAGTCGTGTGAGTCTTTACTTTACGTGGGTTAAGTTCGTAATTTCATATGATATTAT